>JXCR01141841.1:260107-322982 GCA_002079205.1 Phalaenopsis hybrid cultivar | reverse complement strand
ATGTGATGCTCAAAGTGTTGCAAAATTTTTAAAAATGAACATATTTTATAGATTTTGGATACCGAGAGTTATCATTACTGATGGGAGAAGTCATTTCAGAAATGCCATTATGGAGAAGTTATTAAAAAAAATATCATATAAATCATAGGATTGTTATTGCTTATCATCCTTAGACGAGTGTTTTGGTTGAATTATCCAATCAGGAAATTAAAAGAATTATGGAAAAATCTGTGAATCCAACAAAAATGGCTTGGTCAGTCAAACTTGACTATGCTCTGTGGGCTTCTAGAACTGCATATAGAACTCTTATAGGAATGTCCCGATTATAAGCTAATATTTGGGAAAGCTTGTCACTTACCAATTGAACTTGAGCATAAAGCATATTGAGCTATTAATGAGTTCAATTATAATTTAAAGATGCTGATGAGAAAAGATTGTTACAATTAAATGAGCTTAAAGAAATAAGAAATGAATCTTATGAGAGTGCTAAGACTTATAAAGAAAATGTTCACAATGTTAAGATTATTTCCAGGCAAACTTAAGTCCAGGTGGATGGGTCCATTTGTTGTGATAAAAGTTTATCCTTATGGAGTTGTGGATATTAAATATCCTAATTCTGAGAAAATTTTTAAAGTGAATGGACATAGACTGAAACCTTATTATATAGGGGATCGTCATAAATATAATGTTGGAATGATGTTGGGTATACCAGAATGAGCACTGGTTACGTCAGTCTGACGACATAAAACCAAGCGTTTTGTGGGAGGCAACCCATAATTATGAGTGTGTTTTTGCTTTGATTGTTGTTTTGAGTCTGATTAAGAAATTTTGGGTAGTATTTTTGAGTTTATTATGTGTTAGTAAAGATTTTGAGACTTTATTTAGCGACTTAGACAAGTTAGAATGAGAATTTGAACGTTACGTTGACTAGTGCAAAAATGTGCACTAGCGCTTAAGCACTAGATCTGATGCTTAAGCGCGGTAATTTAATCACATGTACAAATTTTGATTTCTAGAAGGTGTAACTGCAATTGGTTTTAACAAATGTGTCTTGACAATTTCTAGTCGTGCCTAGAAGTTATGAGGGGGAATTAGGCCTAAAAATATAAGGGGTTTGTTAAGGAATTTCACCCCGGATTATTTTTAGCCCTAACAGTCTAAGAAAGAGAGAGATTTAGAGAAATGTCTTCAAGGGAGATGGATTTGAAGAAGAAGTAAGAAGCCATGAGGAAGAAGTTCATTAGTCAAAGTGCACAAGAGATGTATAACGGTTTCTTAGCTGTTAGTATTGAAGGGATATCGGAGAAGATCAACTAGAACATAGTGCACAAGAATACTATATTTGTATTAGAGACTAAGGTGCTTGGATTGCATGCTCATCTAGAAAATATTGGGTGGCAGCTTAAGATGTAACTCAATCATACCAGTTATGTAGAGGAAGCGGATAAGGCGATGTTCCTTAAGCAAAAGTGGATCAAAGATGATAGTATTAGTGCTCGTCACCACCGTCCATTTTATCAACTCTATATTCCTGGAGAGACTAGTGAGAGATAAGAATTCATTCCTTCTAATGAAGAGTGGCATTAAGTTAAGTGTTAGGAATGGTGTGTTTGGAGTCATGTTTTTAAGTGTGTTAGTGTTTATGTCTTGTGTTTAGTATTTGTGTCACTTAAAGTGTGTTAGTGTTTATGTCTTGTGTTTAGTGTTTGTGTCACTTATATGTTTAATTGTAAAATGTGTGTTAAGTGTTGTCTTGTGTTTAATGTTTGTGTCACTTTTGTGTTTAATTGTAAATGTGTGTTAAGTGTTTTCAGGAAAATTTTCTCATCCAAGACTATTTGGAGAGAGAACTAAGTGTTAAATGTGTTTGTACTAGTTTGTGAATTAATATAAGCTTGTTTTTGTGAAAATTTGTGTTATTTTTAGCCTCAAATTAAATTAATTATTATGGAGAATTTTGGAGAGAGAAGGGAGTTATAGGGTAAAAATAGTCATTTTAAGTGCTATGAGACCATTTAGGGGTGGTTTACTTAGGCTAATAGTGCATTTTACTTATAATTAAAAATTTTGAAAATTGTGCACTGGCGCCTATGCGCCACATCTCGTGCTTAAGCGCGAGTCAACCCGAGAGGCAGGCGCCTAAGCGCCACTTACACGTGCTTAAGTGCCGATTCATGAAAATTGGTTCACGAATGGTTAAAAGTGAATTTTTGGTCCAAAAATGCCATTTTTAATGCCTCCCATTGTCTTCCCCAACTCGAGTTCACGATTTTGAGGGCAAGGGAAAGTAAAATTTGCAGATTTCTTGGTGGAATCATGCTAGATCCAAGTTCCTTGAGGTAAGAGCTTTACTTCTTTGCAAAAATTTTGGATTTTCACCATATATTTTAAGCACATTTGGAAGATTTCAAAAATTTACTATTCATGGTGAAAGTGAAGAAAACCTTATGGAAATTGCTTGGGAAGTTTCGTTAGTGCTTTTGGAAGTTTAGTTTAGTGATTTAAACTTGATTTTTAAAGTTATTTTTGGAATTTATCAAATTTGTAGAATGACACCAAGAATGAAAACAAGCAAAGGAAGAGCTCATTTGATTCGAGCAAATTTGTCTGTTCAAAAGCTCAAGATTGATATAGTGATGCGCTACAGTCATGAAAATTAATTCAGGAGCGATGTTTTAAGAGTTCAGGTGGAGAAGTGGAAGACCTGATAGTACACCGACTGTGGGAACAGTTCTGTTGTTTCTCTGTTATCGCTGTAATTTCTATTTTAAGGGAGTTTTATGCAAATTTCCCGGAGGCTAAGAACGATCAAGTTATGATTCGAGGGAAGTTGGTACCTTTTACTCTAGAGGTAGTCAACTTGTTTTACCATTTACCACCAGAAACTTTGTGTTTTTATGTGAATTATAGTCCTACAAAAGCGGAATTGGATGAGATCATATCTTATTTGACTGTTGGAAGATGACTTTGGAAGATTACACATGAGAGGAGAGTAAATTTTCTAACATCAAAGTTGTGTGCACCTTCAAAGGCTTGGCACTATTTTATATCTACTCGTCTGCTTCTTACAAATCATCTCAGTGAAGTGACCAGAGAGAGAGCGACGTTGAATTATTATATTTAGGAGGGAAAGCCCATCAACATAGGGGCTTTGATCTATCACACTATCATCAGTTCAGCTATTGTTGCTACTACTGCAGGTATGGGATTTGCTTCCTTGATATTTTCTTTATGCGAGCAAGCTGGAGCAAAGTATGATGGTTGGGAGGAAGTTCTGTTGCTTCTGAAGCCCATTACAAAAGTGAATGTGAAGACTTATTCAGAGCATTCGATTTTTGTCAGGAGACGAGGAATTTCCAGAAGCTATGGATTAGAGACATCTGCTGCATCTACCTCTATTGCATCTTCATCAAGACCATCTACTTCTCGTGCTTCTACATCTCGAGGTGAGTCAACTGAGACTTAAGAGCAGTTTTTACAGAAGATGATGACTCATATCCACTTTACCGCTCATAAATTTCAAAATCTAGAACATTTTGTCGAGCATACAAATAGGTATAATAGGAGAAAGAGTGACTTTGAGGAGAAATTATACCCAACTCTAGAGGGCCTAATTAGAGGTGACCCAGGAGTACTATTTCCTCAATATCCTCATTTTCCTGACTATGAACCTAAAGAAAAATGGTATAGTGGTGATTCTGAGAGTGGAGAGGAGTGGAGATGAGAGATGATGTGTTGGACTTGATTTGGTTTGATGTATTGTTATGGACTCTGTGATGTAGTACTGCTATAGATGCAGTTATGTGATGTTGCGAAGTATTTTTTATGTTGTGTTTTGAATTTTTATGTTCTATTGTTATTGTGATTATTGTGTTAGATATTATTTTGTTTTTAAAATTTTAGGGTAGTAAATATTTTTGTTTTTAGTACTGTGGATTGGTTAGTTTACAACTTAACTTAATTCCATGTTTTTTTTTAAATTAAAAATCTTGCTAGCATAGATCTTAATTTTAAAATTCAGAGACTGCTACCCTATATTTTTTCTTTTATCATGTTAGTGTGTTGTTTGCTTTTATATCCACTGTTTAAAAGTCTATTGAATCTTCACATGTTAAACTAAAATAAAAATGTTAGAAAATTTAATCAAAATTAATTTTACTCCTGTCTTTATTTTTATACCTATTATTAGGAATGTTAAAAATTCTGTTTAGCATGTTATTTCAATTTTCATTCCTGCCTATATAATTATCTGATGCTAAACTATTTAATTTGTTGAAAAAAATTAAGTTTGGGGGAGGGATGAAAAACATTTTCAAAACTTGAATTTTTCAAATGAACTACAAAAGAATTTGAATTTTAAAAGAAAAATTTATTATGTATATGAAGTTATATTAGGGAAGTAAATTTTGATTGCAGAAATGAGTAAGAAANTGCATTTTACTTATAATTAAAAATTTTGAAAATTGTGCACTGGCGCCTAAGCGCCACATCTCGTGCTTAAGCGCGATTCAACCCGAGAGGCAGGCGCCTAAGCGCCACTTACCCATGCTTAAGTGTCGATTCACGAAAATTGGTTCGCGAATGGTTAAAAGTGAATTTTTGGTCTGAAAATGCCATTTTTAATGCCTCCCATTGTCTTCCCCAACTTGAGTTCACAATTTTGAGGGCAAGGGCAAGTAAAATTTGCAGATTTCTTGGTGGAATCATGCTAGATCCAAGTTCCTTGAGGTAAGAGCTTTACTTCTTCGCAAAAATTTTGGATTTTCACCATATATTTTAAGCACATTTTGAAGATTTCAAAAATTTACTATTCATGGTGAAAAGTGAAGAAAATCTTATGGAAATTGCTTGGGAAGTTTTGTCAGTGCTTTTGGAAGTTTAGTTTAGTGATTTAAACTTGATTTTTAAAGTTATTTTTGGAATTTATCAAATTTGTAGAATGACACCAAGAATGAAAAGAAGCAAAGGAAGAGCTCATTTGATTCGAGCAAATTTGTCAGTTCAAAAGCTCAAGATTGATATAGTGATGCGCTACAGTCATGAAAATTAATTCAGGAGCGATGTTTTAAGAGTTCAGGTGGAGAAGTGGAAGACCTGATAGTACACCGACTGTGGGAACAGTTCTGTTGTTTCTCTGTTATCGCTGTAATTTCTATTGTAAGAGAGTTTTATGCAAATTTCTCAGAGGCTGAGAACGATCAAGTTATGATTCAAGGGAAGTTGGTACCTTTTACTCTAGAGGTAATCAACTTGTTTTACCATTTACCACCAGAAACTTTGTGTTTTTATGTGAATTATAGTCCTACGGAAGCGGAATTGGATGAGATCATATCTTATTTGACTGTTGGAAGACGACTTTGGAAGATTACACATGAGAGGAGAGTAAATTTTCTAACTTCAAAGTTGTGTGCACCTTCAAAGGCTTGGCACTATTTTATATCTACTCGTCTGCTTCCTACAAATCATCTCAGTGAAGTGAACAGAGAGAGAGCGACGTTGAATTATTGTATTTAGGAGGGAAAGCCCATCAACATAGGGGCTTTGATCTATCACACTATCATCAGTTCAGCTGTTGTTGCTACTACTGCAGGTATGGGATTTGCTTCCTTGATATTTTCTTTATGCGAGCAGGCTGGAGCAAAGTATGATGGTTGGGAGGAAGTTGTGTTGCCTCTGAAGCCCATTACAAAAGTGAATGTGAAGACTTATTCAGAGCATTTGATTTTTGTCAGGAGACAAGGAATTTCCATAAGCTATGGATTAGAGACATCTGCTGCATCTACCTCTATGCATCTTCATCAAGACCATCTACTTCAAGTGCTTCTACATCTCGAGGTGAGTCAACTGAGACTTAAGAGCAGTTTTTACAGAAGATGATGACTCATATCCACTTTACCGCTGATAAAGTTCAAAATCTAAAACATTTTGCCGAGCATACAAATAGGTATAATAGGAGAAAGAGTGACTTTGAGGAGAAATTATACCCAGGTCTAGAGGGCCTAATTAGAGGTGACCCAGGAGTACTATTTCCTCAATATCCTCAGTTTCCTGACTATGAGCCTAAAGAAAAATGGTATAGTGGTGATTCTGAGAGTGGAGAGGAGTGGAGATGAGAGATGATGTGTTGGACTTGATTTGGTTTGATGTATTGTTATGGACTCTGTGATGTAGTACTGCTATAGATGTAGTTATGTGATGTTGCGGAGTATGTTTTATGTTGTGTTTTGAATTTTTATGTTCTATTGTTATTGTGATTGTTGTGTTAGATATTATTTTGTTTTTAAAATTTTAGGGTAGTAACTATTTTTGTTTTTAGTACTGTGGATTGGTTAGTTTACAACTTAACTTAATTCCATGTTTTTATTTAAATTAAAAATCTTGCTAGCATAGATCTTAAGTTTAAAATTCAGAGACTGCTACCCTATATTTTTTCTTTATCATGTTAGTGTGTTGTTTGTTTTTATACCCACTGTTTAAAAGTCTATTGAATATCTACATGTTAAACTAAAAGAAAATGTTAGAAAATTTAATCAAAATTAATTTTACTCCTGTCTTTATTTTTATACCTTTTTAATTAGGATGTAAAAATTCTTGTTAGCATGTTATTTCAATTTTCATTTCTGCCTATATAATTATCTGATGCTAAACTGTTTAATTTGTTAAAAAAAATTAAGTTTGGGGGAGGGATGAAAAATATTTTAAAAACTTAAATTTTATTTGTTCTCAAATGAACTACAAATGAATTTGAATTTTAAAAGAAAAATTTATTATGTATTTGAAGTTATATTAGGGAAGTAAATTTTCTTTGTAGAAATGAGTAAGAAAATTTAGTTCAAATTTTAAGTAATGAAGAAAAACTTTAAGTTAAAAATTTTTAGTATAGAAAATGATTAATATAAGTGACTATCTTTAGTAAGAAAAATTGTATTTTTGAAAATTTTAGATAAATTAGACTTTTATTTTTAATACTTAAATTTCTTTTATTAAAATGATTTTCAAAACTATTCTTATATTTATAAGTAAAAGTTTTATATCAAGACCTTACTTTAGGAAAGGAGAAGTGGAATTCAAAATCATTAAAGGTCGATCCAGATATAGTAATCATTGCCTGAAAAAGAAAAAAATAGAAAAGAAAAAAAAAAGAAAAAGAAGAAGAAAAAGAAAAAGAAAAAAAAAGAAAAAGAAATGAAAAAGGNATACTTAAATTTCTTTTATTAAAATGATTTTCAAAACTATTCTTATATTTATAAGTAAAAGTTTTATATCAACACCTTACTTTAGGAAAGGAGAAGTGGAATTCAAAATCATTAAAGGTCGGTCTAGATAAAGTAATCCTTGCCTGAAAAAGAAAAAAATAGAAAAGAAAAAAATAGAAAAAGAAGAAGAAAAAGAAAAAGAAAAAAAAAAGAAAAGGAAATGAAAAAGAAAAAGAAAAAAAATGTAAGGGAGCAGAAGCTTGAGGATTTGTGCCTAATCAAAAATTGGTTCTACATTTGATCTTTTTAAAGTATAAGACTTGATAAAATCTTAAACTTATAAATATAATATAGTAAGTAAAATAATTTTTAATAAAAATTTTTAAGTAGAGAAAATAAAAGAACTACAATCTAAATTTAGAGAACTTACAATATTTTTAAATTACATAGGAACACATATTTTTATAGTTCTTAACATTTAAAATTTTCAAACATAATTTGGTCTCATTTACTAATTATTTTTTCTAAATTGGACAGCTATATTTCTAAATCTAAATTTTAGTAACTCCTAAAGAAATTCATATACATATTATGCATATTTGGTTTTTAAAGATTGAAGTGTCACTTGATGACAAGTAACATTTTAAGTTTGGGGGATTTTGATACACCTAAAATATAAAGTGTTTTTAGACACATTTTATACCTATTTTTTAGAAATTGCTCTTTAATGAAAGGTATTTTTGTGATTTTGTTGAAGATACAAGTAAAAAAGGAAAAAATANAGTAACATTTTAAGTTTGGGGGATTTTGATACACCTAAAATATATAGTGTTTTTAGACACATTTTATACCTACTTTTTAGAAATTGCCCTTTAATGGAAGGTATTTTTGTGATTTTCTTGAAGATACAAGTAAAAAAGGAAAAAATGCTTAGAGGGGTGAAAAAGGATCAAATTTGGAGTAAAAAGGTGAAATTTTGTGCAAAGAGTTTTGGCGCCTAAGCGCTAGTTAAACAAAGAAGGCCGCACTTAAGCGCTGAGACCCCGCGCTTAAGCACCAGTGGCACTTACTAGACGAGTAAAATCAATTTTCACGAATTTTGAAGAGGTTTCTTAGGCACCCATTGGCTTAATAGGTGGTTGTAACCACCATGAACAAAAATTATCATAAAAAGATGCGTCTCTTGGGCAAATACATCAAATCAAGATACAATTTCAAGAGATCCGAAGGCACCTCTTGGAAAACTATAAAAGAAAGAAGGGAGGACTTAGAAAAGAGTCTTGAAAATATTGGCAAGTTTTGAAAGTTCTTCTCTTGCGAGTTAGTTTGGAGAGATTTTTAGGAACCACTTTTTATTTACTTTATCCTTTTTGTTATTTTTTTTGAGTGATTGTAAAAGAGAAGAGATTCAATGGAAATTCAAGAGTTTGGTGGAGGATTTGAGATAAGTTTTTATCATTTTGTTGTAGACTGCTTTTGGTTTTAATCGAGAATTGTTGTTGGTTTGACAATGATTTCTTCTTTTAAACTAAAGTGTGGTTTTGTTTTCTTCATGGATTCTAAGTAGTTTTCTTTATCTTTCTTCTTAAAATAATAAGTAATTAAGTTTTGGATGGAAGTTGTGAAGAGTATTGATCTTTAATGTTGGAAGAAGTTGTGATGATTTAAATTCATGCACTTTATTTACTTCTTGATTTGGCCAATCTAGATGTTAAAATTTGTTGTGATAACATATAAGAACAAGGCTGGAATTATCTCAGTCAACAATTGGAAAGAATTACATGGGGTTGTATGAATGAGAATGTAGTTCATATGATTGAGTGCAAATAAATAAGAAAATATTAATTAATGGGTGTAGAGTTAGATGACTTTAAAGTGACAGGTTAAAGCCCCCAACTTGTTTTATTGTTTTAGGTTCTGATATGAGAATGTTAGCCCCCAGGTGGATGGAATCGAGGGAACTCTAGAGTGAGAGCTAGAATCTTCCCTGCCTAGCTGATCTTCAAAACTATTCAAACTTTAAAGTAGCCAATGTTCTTTATAGCATCTCTAGTAAGGGCAAAGAATATTATTGCTCTTATTTGGCACAACACTATTTGCATACTTCCACAAAAGAATTCAAATACTTATTACTAATTCATGATAAGAAGAAAGTTATTTTCATATTAATTACTTTTATTCTACCAAAGCTTTAGTTATCTTTTTAAGTTGTTAATGTTTCGTTAAAATATCAGAAACACCAAAAATATTTAAATTTTAAANTGAAAAAGGATCAAATTTGGAGCAAAAAGGTGAAAAATTATGCAAAAGAGTTTTGGCGCCTAAGCTCCAGATCCGGCGCTTAAGCTTTGGTTAAATAGAGAAGCAGCGCCTAAGCGGCGAGACCCCGCGCTTAAGCATTAGTGGCAGTTACTAGACAAGTAAATTCGGTTTTCATAAATTTTGAAGAGGTTTTTGAGACACCCTNAGTGAAAAAGGATCAAATTTGGAGCAAAAAGGTGAAAAATTGTGCAAAAGAGTTTTGGCGCCTAAGTGCCAGTTAAACAAAGAAGGCCGCACTTAAGCGCTGAGACCCCGCGCTTAAGCACCAGTGGCACTTACTAGACGAGTAAAATCAGTTTTCACGAATTTTGAAGAGGTTTCTTAGGCACCCATTGGCTTAATTGGTGGTTGTAACCACCATGAACAAAAATTATCATAAAAAGATGCGTCTCTTGGTTAAATACATCAAATCAAGATACATTTTCAAGAGAACCGAAGGCACCTCTTGGAAAACTATAAAAGAAAGAAGAGAGGACTTAGAAAAGAGTCTTGAAAATATTGGCAAGTTTTGAAAGTTCTTCTCTCGAGAGTTAGTTTGGAGAGATTTTCAGGAACCACTTTTTATTTACTTTATCATTTTTTTTAGTTGTTTTGAGTGATTGTAAAAGAGAAGAGATTCAATGGAAATTCAAGAGTTTAGTGGAGGACTTGAGATAAGTTTTTATCATTTTGTTTTAGACTACTTTTGGTTTTAATTGAGAGTTGTTGTTGGTTTGACAATGATTTCTTCTTTTAAACTAAAGTGTGGTTTTGTTTTCTTCAAGGATTTTGAGTAGTTTTCTTTATCTTTCTTCTTAAAATAATAAGTAATTAAGTTTTGGATGGAATTTGTGAAGAGTATTGATCTTTAATGTTGGAAGAAGTTGTGATGATTTAAATCCATGCACTTCCTTTACTTCTTGATTTGGCCAATCTAGATGTTAAAATTTGTTCTGAGAACATATAAGAACAAGGCTGGAATTATCTCAGTCAACAATTAGAAAGAATTACATGGGGTTGTATGAATGAGAATGTAGTTCATATGATTGAGTGCAAATAAATAGGAAAATATTAATTAAAGGATTTAGAGTTAGAGGACTTTAAAGTGACAGGTTAAAGCCCCCAACTTGTTTTATTGTTTTAGGTTCTGATATGAGAATGTTAGCCCCCAGGTGGATAGAATCGAGGGAACTCTAGAGTGAGAGCTAGTATCTTCCCTACCTAGCTGATCTTCAAAACTATTCAAACTTTAAAGTAACCAATGTTTTTTATAGCATCTCTAGTAAGGGCAAAGAATATTATTGCTCTTATTTAGCACAACATTATTTGCATACTTTCACAAAAGAATTCAAATACTTATTACTAATTCATGATAAGAAGAAAGATATTTTCATATTAATTACTTTTCTTCTACCAAAGCTTTAGTTATCTTTTTAAGTTGTTACTGTTTCGTTAAAATATCAGAAATACCAAAAAAATTTAAATTTTAAATTCCTGCAAAAATCATTTTGATTTAAGTAATTATCTTTTTAAAAATAGAAAAACTTTCTAAAAAGTACATATTTCATAATCTTTCTTGTGGGTTCGATATTCAGATCTTAATCAAAAAGTCTTATATTACTTGATAATGATACGTATACTTGTGTTGTATCCCAATATAAATATATATAAATTAAAAAGTTAAATTCTTATTTTTCTTCACGATCAAGTTTTTGGTTTTGTTGCAAAATAAGGAAATATAAGTGAAAAATATCATCAGATCTATTGTTATATTGTGCATAAGCATTAAGTCGGGATCAGCACCCACTTCCAACTGGGTCCCCACTCAACGATGAATTGCCAGATGAATAGATACTGCAAATAGAATTGTCCAGTGCTAGACAACGGGAAATGTACTTCGATGGAGCTTCATCAGCCAGAAAATATAAAGGATTAGTAACAGTTATACCAGGCAAAGAAAGAATTGGTCTAATTTTTATCATGTCAGATAAGTATATGTTGAGATTCTCCTATCACCTGACAGAACCGTATACAAACAATGAAGCATAATATGAAGCATTGATTACTGGGTTGGAGTTGGCAATCTCGATGGTTATAACAGATATTGCATCTATGGCGACTCACAACTCGTCATCTAACAAGTTGTCAGACAATATAAGATTTTGAAGCCAAGAGTAACAGAGTACCACTGGTACATAATGAAGTTGCTTGAATAGATTTCTAATGTTACTCTCTACCAGATTCTTCAAGGAGATAACACCCATGTTGATGCTCTAGCAAAACTTGCCAAGGAACTGGCGTGTCTGTCAGAGGATTTTATCAACATTACAGTACAAGGACAATGATTTTTGTCTCGAATCGACCTCAACAATTTACTCAAGCTCAAAAAAGAGGAAGGAATGATGATTTCAGTTGCTGATATCAATGAAGATTGGTGAAAGTCATTAATAGAATATTTACAAATTGGAAAATTACCAAAAGACAAGTTTGAGGCATATCACAACACAAGAAGGGCTATTTCAAATGCTCTAGTGGATCTTCTATAGAAGATTGTTGGATCAGATGTGGCTACGATTTCTAAGCAGAGCTGAAGCACAGAAATAGTCAAGGAAGTCCATGTTGGATTATGTGGTGCTCACTAGTCAATGCTGAAAATGAAAATGAAGATCAAAAGACTTAGATATTATTGGCCAGCAATGATTTTTTATTGTAAGGATACATCTAGAAGGTGTCACCTTTGCTAAGTGCATGGAGTGGTCGTACACCAACCTCTAAATGTGCTACACTCAACAATTTCCTTGTGGCCATTTGGGTGTTGGGGTACGGACATAATAGGTCTGATAGACCCTCCATCTTTTAAGGGACACAGATTCATTCTTGTCGCTACAGATTACTTCTCTAATACGAGAGGTTACAACACATCACGTCCTTCAATTTTTAAAATTTAAATCATTTTACATTTTGGTGTACCGCACAGAGTAATTTTTGACAACGGAACAATCTTCAAGAGCAAAAAGATTAACAACTTCATCAAAAGACATGGGATAGACTGGAGGTACTCTACGATCTATTATCCCAAGGCAAACGGGCTGGTTGAAGCCTTCAACAAAACACTGATATAGATTTTGAAGAAAACATTGGAAGAAAACAAAAGAGATTGGTATAATAAACTGTTAGAAGCTTTGTGGGCCTACCGGATGACGTTCAGAACTCCCACTCAATGTACACCATATACACTTGTGTATGGGTCTGAGGCCGTACTACCGCTGATGTTTTAAACACCGTCTCTTAGAGTCACCATCTCCAACCAAACTACAATCGAAGAAAGTGCAAAACAAATTCTTAAAGAAATAAAAAGTCTCGAGGGTAAATGACTAAAAGCACAACAGCATTTGGAACTTTACCAAGCAAGGATGATACAAGCTCATGGCAAATTGGTCCGCCCGAGGATGTTCAAAGTGGGTGACCTCGTTCTTTTTCTTAAAAGACCTATTTTTGCACTTTGCAATATAGGTGGAAAATTTGAGCCAACTTCGGAGGGACCATTCGTCATAGGAAAAACTTATTCGGGAGGAGCGTACCAGCTGGTGCATTTTCGAGGCGAAAGACCTATGCTGCCTATCAATGGACAATATTTGAAGACATACTATACAAATTAACATTGCTCAAATGAGATTTTTAGATTTTGATTATTCTGGGGTTATTTATTTGGACAAACATCTGTGACTGGGTCCAAAATTTTGTAATAAATTAACCTCAACAAAATGAAAACTTATGAGGTTGCATACTTNATCCATTCTAGATGAACCATGAATTAATGTATTGTGAAGATATGGTGTATTCTAGTTCCAAATCAACACCCATGTTTGACCCTAAAGCGAAGTAATCCTATAGGAACTCCTCTTGAATCCTCTCACAATGATCTTACCTACTAAATGCTAGAAGTTAAGATCAATATGTGAAACTTCGAGTTGAGTAAAAAGAAGAGTTTTGAATTTCTAATGGTGAGGGTACCTTTTATATTTTTCTAAGATTAGTCAATAGGAAAATCCTATGGCTAGACCTAGGCTACTAAAGAAGTTTCTAGACCTCAACCAAAAGTGAGGTCAACAATGCTTCATCAGACGATTGCAAGTCATCTTCCCCAAAGCCCCTAGCCCGAGATTTGTCCACATTCAAACCATAATATCTCTCTCGATACTTAACCAAATTAAGTGTGATTTGTTCCTATAGACTCGTCTTGACTAGGAGAACATATCCATATGGTTAATCAACCATTAAATCAACTCTGTAAACATGGAGAGTTAAATGAAGCTTGATTTAGGGTTATGGCTCAATACCTTTGCCCAAGAGGGTGGCCTCTATTGGGTGCTTCCAAAAGCTTGCCTTGAGTCCAAAAAGCTTCAAGATGAATCCTTAAGCAATGGTGAAATGCCTAGACCCAATTTCGACTAAGGCCGATTTGGGGTGTTGATCAAAGTCCACACTAGGGTGCTCTGGTGATGGGGCTTCTATGGGGGATCTTCTTCTCTCAATATGGGGATGGTGTGGGTGAAATTAATTTGAATTTAGTGTAGATTTTGGAGATGTCTTGTTTTAACCTCAAATTAGGGTTAGAAACTTGGCTTTGTTCAGTGGAGGAGAGGGCTGGAAAATGGTTACATTGCACTTAGGAGGTCTTGAAGAAGCTCTGAAAGCAATTTGGCAGAGTCTCCCCAAAGAATTTCAAGCTCTCTTGGATTGGCCATGGAGGGTTGGTTTAAATAGAGGGGGAAGGAAAGACCATCAGGGGCAATTGGTGGGTGCTTTGGGTTGCTGATGCACCTAAAATATGTGCAATTTTTCATATGCTTTTAATGCTTATATTTAGTGATTTCAATGATAATGCACTTTAAAAGAAGGTATTTTGTATATTTTTGGTTTCAATTATAGAAAATGGAGTTTTGGAGAAAAAAAAGCAAAAATGATGTAATTTGGTGCAAAAACGAGCAAGAAAGAAATTTTTTTCATGGCACACTTCGATATGTCTTTATATGCTTAATCTCTTGTACACTTCTCACACATTTTTGAATTAAATTACACTTTAAAGAAAGGTTATTTTTATTCTTATTTTATAGGTCTATCTGTTAGGAACGCAACACAGCTGAAACGTGGGGAAACAAAGCTAAAACGGAGCCAAACGAAGCAAAACGGTGGAGCTACGCAGGGTGGGCGCCGGCAGCGCCAGAGCCAGCGTCGACAGCACTGAAGAACAAAAAAATGATGGAAAAACAACACCTAAAGCGCCCAAAATGATGCCGACGGCATCCGGGACATTCATGGATCAATTGTTGGCGATTTTTGATGTTCTAGAAGGCTCCCAAGTGATTCAAACACCCCATGAAGCAATTCAATGAATCTAGACACTTGGATAAGGCTCTTGAATGAAGAGACATATCTTTTGGATGAATAGATTTGTCTCTTGGAAAAAAGGAGGGAATTTGTGTCTCTTTTAAAAAAGAGGGCTTGACACCTCTCATATGCATGCGTGTGTGTGTGTGAGGGTATGTGTGAGTGAGAAAATGTGGAGAATATTTAGTGATCTTAGAATAGAAGTAGAAATGTAGATTTCTCTTTTTTTGGAGAGATTGGTGGGGGGATTTTGAGAGAATTTGTAAGGAAATATTCTTGCATTGCAAGAATCAGTGGGAGACATTGTAGGAAAGATTTTCATCTTTCTTTCAAGAGGAAAAAGCTAAGTATTGTGTTTTTCATTATCTTATAATTTTGTAAACACTTATCTAGTGGATTTGCTTTGATGTAATAAAGTTTTTCATTGTGTTTTCTTAGTGCTTTGTGATGTGTTTCTCTTACTCTTTCTTCTTCTTAAGAAATAGTGGCATGAGAGAATTATGCCATTATTTTCCTTTTACTTTTCTTTTCAATTNGCTAGGGTTTGGCATTTATGGCGGCATTCATGGCAATTTTACTTGGCGAGATCCTTCCTACTCTGTTTTCTCTCTTATTTAGTATTTTTTGTCATGCCTCCGGTTGCACGTTCCTTTGTTGATGCCGTTTTAGATGGAGGAGGTAGTTCGCCCCCCTCCACCAATTTTTTTCCACAAAGCCTTCATGAGACACTTATCATTGGTGGAGATTACTCTTTTATCAAGAACTTAGGGGACGAAAATGGGAAATTAGTGTTATATGTTCCAGAGGATGAAACTACCATACTTACTTCTTCCTGTCGGTTAGCTCTTGTCAGTAAATTCACTTATGGAATCCATAATGTTAAAGCTTAAAGGTTGGTGGAAAGTTAGTATTTTAGATGGGAGGCATATTTTCATATAATTAGCTAATGATGAAGATTATACTCTTCCTTTTGCTAAAAGGTTCTTGTGGATAGAGAATAGTATGATGAAATTTAGAAAATGGTCCATCTAAAGCTGAGTTTCCTATTATACAGGTCTGGATACATTTTCCAAGGCTTAAACTTCATTTGTTCAATCACAAAATTCTCTTTTCACTTGATGCTACTTACATGAAGCCTTTAAAAATGGATCATGCCACTTTTACTTTATCTAGACCATCAGAAGCAAGTATATTGGTTGAAATGGATATTACGCTAACTTTTTGGAATGAAGTATGGATAGGATTGCAACACCAAGGTTAATGGCAACCTGTTGAATTAAAGAGGCACTCGCCCTATTACACACATTGTTTCATGTTTGGGCACCAAATCACTTCATGTTTTTGATTGAATCTGCAGCCTAAAAACACTCTTATAAGCTCTTCTGCTACCAATGTTAATGTTGAACCTTCTGAAGCCCCTTTTCAACCTACGGTTAATGTTGCAAAAACTTTTGATATTATTGATGTTAATCAGTCTCTACAACCTCTAGCTAATGATGTCACACACACTTGTGAGGCAAATGATAGTCATGATGATAATGGTACTTTACACACTTGCAATGCTACTAATACTCACCAATTGCAGATGATTTATGTAGTTGATCTGGGTGAACACCCAAATGAAGCTGATGTGGCTTTAGAGGAGCCTACAGATACTTTGATTCTGGGGAATAATACTGATATGGGACACCTTCCATCTACTAGCACCATAGTTCAGTCTCCTATAGTTGGTACTATAGTTGACGATTTGATTTAAATACTTCATTACCTAATGCAAATTTAACTTTGGAAAGAGTGTGGCAGGTGTAGAAACATTCTAGAAAAAAGGCTAAACGTAACATTGAGCTGTCTAGGCTTAATTCTAGCAATATTATACAAGAAGGCATATATCACTCTGATGGGGAACAGTTGGTCAAACCTACTAGAACTTCTAGTAGGATTGGATCACATCATCATGTTTAATATAATGGTATGGAATATTAGGGGAGTGGCGGACCCTAACTCTTTTAATAGGCTCAAAAATCTTTGTATGGTCCACAAATTACTCATTTTTGCTATTTTGGAACCTCTTGTTCATGTTAATAAGCACAAGATTCTTAACAAGTCTCAAGAATTATCACTCTTATTGCAATGTTAACAACAAAATTTGGCTTTTTTGGAAGCCCACAGTCACCATATCTATTATTGAAGATGAGGAGCAGTATATTCAATCTCAAATTAGTTTGGATGATTATCATGGATGGGGTACTTCTGTTTACTCTAGCTCTCATATTCAAGAAAAATTGTAGGTTCGACATAAAATTGAGTCAATGGAGAACATCATTAATGATAATTGGTTTGTTGGCGGAGATTTCAAAATGATCATGAAGCCTATGAAGAGGAAGGAGGTGGTAGAAGTAAAGCCTTCCTTTATAAATAGGTTTTCTAATTCTATTGCTAATGTAGGACTTTATGATTTGGGTTATTCTGGATCCCCTTACACTTGGAGGAGAGGATTCCTTTATCAGAGATTGGATCATTTTTTGGCTAACTCTTCTTTAATAAATCATTTTCCTATTATGAAAGTTTCGCATTTGAGTCCTGTTACTTCGATCATAATCCCTTATTGCTTACACTAGCCTTTACTGTTAAACCACCTATTTCTCATTTTAAATTTTTAAATATTTAGATTACTCCTGATTATCATAAGTTGGTAATCCAAGCATGGAATTTTGATGGGGTTGGAAATCCTTGGTTCATTTTGTGACAATTACATAAGAAGATGGTTCCTCACCTCACTAAATAGAATTACTAGGTATATGGTAATGTTCATACTAAAGTCAAGGAGGCACAACACCTTGTTGATACCTTGGAGGCACAAATTGAAACTAATCCTCATTTGATGGATATTGTTGCTCATGCTTATATTGATTTAGTGGATGCTATTACCCTTGAGGAAAACTTGCTCAAACAAAAGGCTAATGACTCTTCATTTGTTAATGGGGATAGAAATACTAAGTATTTTCATGCCACTCTTAAACATAGAAGAAATATCAATAGTATTTTAAAAATCAGAAAAGGGGATGGGAGTATTTTAACTAACATTGAGGAGATTGGTGATAGTGTTGTTGCATATTTTTCTGAGCTATTTCAGTCATCTATACATACAATGCTTGTTGACTCTACTTATTTTGTAGAGAAGTATAACTATATCAATGATTTATCTTTTTCTTTCCCTCTAGATGAGCAAGAAATTTTGAATGCCTTCAAATCCATATGCCCAAATAAAGCTCCTGGCCCTGATGGTTTCTCTTCTGCAATCTATATACACTCTTGGGAAGTTGTTAAGAAGGAGGTTGTTCTTGACATACAAAGTTTCTTTCTAGGATATAACCCTGGTAAATATTTCACCTCTGCTCTTATTGTTCTTATCCCTAAGAGTAATGATAAGATTACTTGGGAGAATTTCTAACCTCTTTCTCTCATCATTGTGATATCCAAAGTCATTAGCTAAATTATAGTTAATAGATTATAACCCCATATTTCTCACATTATTGATGAATAGCAATCTGCTTTCATTAAAGGTAAGGATATTAAAGATAATATCCTTTTAGTTTAGGAAATGATTAAAGAGTTGGACAAAAAATGTAGAGGGGGAAATATGGTCCTTAAGCTGGACATAAAAAAAGCCTTTGACATTATTAGTTGGGACTTCATCATCAATTTTTTATAGGCTAAAGGTTTCAAACTGGATTTTTATTCACTCATTCAAAGGTGGCTTGCTAATAATAGTTACAGTGTGCTGGTCAATTGTAAGGCTCATGGGTCTTTTCTGCTACCAGGGGTATTAAGCAAGGAGACCCCTTATCTCCCACTATTTTTATTATTTTCTTTGGTTATCTTTCTAGGCTTATCAATAAGCTACATTATGAGCATCCTTACTTGCAATTTTCTCATAAATCTAAATTTTTTGTTAGTATGTTGATGATGCCATTTTATTCCTCAATGCTATTAAACATGCCATCAAAGCTATTATATCATTATTAAAGGATTTCCAGAATATTTTGGGTATGAGTTTTAACTTGGCTAAATGCTCCATTTATTTTGGTGAAGGTGTTCCCTTAACAAGTCACGCTTGGGCTTCTAATTTTACCAGTTGCACTATTTCTAAACTCCTTATTAAGTATCTTGGGGTTAATATCATCATAGGTAGAACAAAGCAAATTCAAATGGATGAGGTGATTGAAAAAGTTAAGCTTAAAATCAATAACTAGAGAAATACCTTTCTTTATAATGAAGGTCGGCTTACCTTATTGAAAAGTGTACTTTCCACCCTTTCCTTATAAACTATGCAAGTTCTTAAAGCTGAAAAAAGTACTCTGAAGTATCTTGAAACTGTATTTAACAAGTTTCTATGGCAAGGAACTAGATCTTATAAAAGTTGGACTACTTGACAATACACTTGCAAACCTCACCGCGCTGGAGGGCTAGGCTTTAAGACTTTGAAGCATATGATTTATATAAATATGTGTAATATTTGGTTCAAATTCAGATTGGGGGAGTCTCTTTGGGCAAGATTTATCCATTATAAATACTGTAAAAACTTACATCCTGCTAGGGTCAAGTGGAAAGTGGTGGATTCCAGGTTTTGGAAGGCTACTACTGCTACTAGGGATGTTGCTTCTCACTTCAATTTTTGGGACATTGAGGATGGTAACATTTCTTTTTGGAATGATGATTGGGGTCTCTCTCTCAATTTTCTCTTTCGCCTCTCTCTGGTTATGATGCTAAGTTGCTAGTATCTCATTGTTGGATTGGTGATCAATGGAACTTAAGAAAGCTTAATGCTTTAATTAGTGATGTTGCCCCTGCTATTATCACTATCCCTATTCATGCTCAAGATAAAAATATTCCTCATTAAAGAATCATGCTAGTTCTTCTGTTACTAAGATGCTCTCCTCTAATTTGCACCCTTTTACTCCTTAGAAATGGTATTCTTACACTTGGCACAAACTGTTATCTCCATCTATCATTTTTTTCCTTTGGAGGTATTTTCATAAGTTGCACCCACTTGATGATATACTTGTAATGAAAGGGTTAAAGTTTGCCTCCTTTTGTTAAAACTGTAGAAGAGAGGCTGAAAATTTCAATCATTTGTTTTTTGAATGCACTTTTGCTAAAAGGTGTAGTATCTTATTGTTCTCTACTTTGGGATTACTTGGCCATTAAATTTGACCGTAAAAGCAGCAATTAACACTTGGAAAGAATTTGATCTACTTTCTTTAAGCATAGTTATTTTCCTGACATTGTTTTATGGTTTATTTGGATGGCTAGGAATAGCCACAAATATGATGTTTCTTGCCATACTTCCTCTACTACTTTTACTTTTGTTGTGGCTTATTTTAAGAAGCCTTGGAAAACTTTAATTGTACAGAATGCTTCTCCTAATGTGGGTAGGAGTAGGACAACCATCTTGGTTAGATGGGCACCACCCCCACATGGCAGGATTAAAGTTAATGTTGATGGAAGTTATGCTAATGACTATAAGGGCATTGGTGGGATTTTCAGGGATGGACATGGTAAGTGTTGTACTTACTTCGCATCACCTTATTTGGCCAATTCTTTTATTGAGGCCAAAATTATTTTTGTACTTGCTACTCTACAAACTACTGCCTCTTTAAATCTAAATAATTTCATTCTAGAAACTGATTCTGAGACTCTGCTCTTGCTGCTTTTATTCCTGCAAGTTGTTACATACTGATCAGACCATTATGATAAAGAATAATAATATTATTACTTAGGATGGATCACTATAACACATGAACAAACATGTCCTCTAACTTTAATAATAATAGTCAAAAATAAAATATAAGACATAAAACCTTAAACATGGAGACACTATCAGCAAGGAGCTCAGAGTAAGCTTCGGCAGTGATCCCGAAATTGCTTATATGCAACAGTATAACAATAATTCTGATTATATTTTTCATTTATATTTCCTTATTTTGCAACAAAACCAAAAACTTGATCTTGAAGAAAAATAAGAATTTAACTTTTAATTTATATATATTGGGATACTACGCAAGTATACGTATCGTTATCAAGTAATATAGGATTTTTTTATTAAGACCTGAAAATCGAACCAACGGGAAGATATGCAATATGTACTTTTTGGAAAAACTTTCTATTTTAAAAAGATAATTATTTAAACTAAAGACATTTTTACAGTAAATAAAGTTTAAATATTTTTGGTGTTTTAATATTTTGACAAAAACAAAACAAACTTAAAAAGATAACTTGAGTTTTTGTAGAAGAAAAGCACTAAATAAGAAAATATTGTTCTCCTTGTCATGAATCAGAAATAAGTATAGGAATTCCGTTGTGAAAGTATACATATTGTGTTGTTCCAAATAGGAGCAATAATATTCTTTATCCTTACTAGAGATGCTATAAAGAACATTGACCAATCTAAAGTTTGAATAGTTTTGCAGACCGGCTAGGCAGAGAAGATACTAGCTGTCACTCTAGAGTTCCCTCAATTCCCTCCACCTGAGGGCTAAAATCTCGTATCAGAACCTAAGACAATAAACTAAGGTGGAGGCTTTAATCTATCACTTTAAAGTCCTCTAACTCTACACCCTTCAATTAATATTTTCCTATTTATTTTCACTCAATCATATCAACTACATTCTCATTCATACAACCTCATACGTTTCTTTCCAATTGTTGACTGAGACAATTCCAACCCAATTCTTACATGTTTTCACAAAAAATTTTAACATCTTGATGNTCCTTATCATGAATCAGTAATAAGTATAAGAATTATGTTGTGGATGTATGCATATTGTGTTGTGCCAAATAGGAGCAATAATATTTTTTTGCCCTTACTAGAGATGCTATAAAGAATATTGAATAATTTAAAGTTTGAATAGTTTTGAAGACTGGCTAGGCAGGGAAGATACTAGCTCTCATTCTATAGTTCCCACGATTCCCTCCACCTAGGGGCTAACATCTCATATCAAAACCTACAACAATAAACCAAGTTGGGGGCTTTAACCTGTCAGTTTAAAGTCCTCTAACTCTACACCCTTTAATGAATATTTATATATTTATTTGCACTAAATCATATGAACTACATTCTCATTCCTACAACCTCATGTGATTCTTTCCAATTGTTGACTGAGACAATACCTTCCCAGTTCTTACATGTTCTCACAACAAATTTTAACATCTGGATTTGCCAAATCAAGAAGTAAATGAAGTACATGGATTTAAATCATCACAACTTCTTCCAACATTAAAGATCAATACTCTTCACAACTTCCATCCAACATTTAATTACTTATCATTTTAAAAAGAAAGATAAAGAGAACTAGAAAATCCATGGAGAAAACAAAACCACACTTTAGTTTAAAAGTAGAAATCATTGTCAAACCAATAAGAAGTCTCACAAATTCCATCCAAAACTTAATTACTTATCATTTTAAGAAGAAAGATAAAGAAAACTACTCATTTTATCCATTACTTAATTACTTATCATTTTAAGATGAAAGATAAAGAAAAATACTCAAAATCCTAACACTTTAATTACTTATCATTTTAAGGAGAAAGATAAAGAAAACTACTCATAATCCATGAAAACTCAGAATCCATGGAGAAAACAAAACCACACTTTAGTTTAAAAGTAGAAATCATTGTCAAATCTCATAATCCATGGAGAAAATAAAATCACACTTTAGTTTAAAAGTAGAAATCATTGTCAAACCAATATTTATGGAGAAAATAAAACCACACTTTAGTTTAAAAGAAGAAATTATTGTCAAACCAACAATATTGTATGGAGAAAACAAAACCATACTTTAGTTTAAAAGTAGAAATCATTGTCAAACCAACAATACATTAATTAAAACTAAAAGTAGTCTTTTAGTTTAAAAGTAGAAATCATTGTCAAACCAACAACAAGTCTCAATTAAAACCAAAAGTAATCTAAAACAGGATAAAAACTTATCTCAAGTCCTCCACCAAACTCTTAAAGTTCCTTTGAATCTCTTCTCTTTCACAACACTCTCAATATAACACAAAAAATAAAAAAAAGATTAAATATGTGATGCCTGAAAATCTCTCCAACTAACTCCCCAATTTTTGAACTTTCAAAACTTTCCCAGTACTTTTAACACCTCTTTTAATATCCCAATCTTCTTTCTTTAATAATTCTCCAAAAGTTGTCTTGGTATCTCTTGAAAAAGTGTCTTGATTTGATGTATTTCCCAAAGAGATGCATCCTTTCGCAAAAATTTTCGTCCATGGTGGTTGTAACCACCTATTAAGCCAATAGGTGCCTCAAAAACCTCTTCAAAATTTGCAAAATCAAATTTACTCGTCCAATAATTGCCATTGGCGCTTAAGCGCAGAGCCTCTGAAGCTCAAGCGCGGGACCTCTGATGCTTAGGCGTGGCCTTCTCTGTCATCATAATATCTAAACAAGTAAACATACATACAAGTCCAAAACATGAAAATACATCACATCACAATTCTCACTTAAACATAAAAGTACAAACCACATCACATAGTTCAAATCAACACACAGATGCAAATGTAGCAAGCCCAGACCACATAGTTCATATTATATTACAATCATAAAATAAATCTCTCAGTTCTACTCTTCGTCCTCTAAATTACCGCTATCTCAAACTTTTGCAGGCTCATAATTAGGATGTCTAGGATATGAAGGAAATTGCACTCCTTGGTTACCCCTAATGAAGCTCTCCAAAGATGAGTGAAATTTCTCTTTATAATCACTTTTTCTCCTATTGTACCTATCAGTATGCTCTGCAAAACGCTCTAAATTTTGTACCCTACCAGCGGTAAAGTTAATATTATCCATCATCCTTTGCAATAATTGATCTTAGGTCTCAGTAGACTCACCTCTAGATGTAGAAGCACGTGAGGTAGATGGTCTAGATGAAGAAGCAGTAGAGGTAGAAGCAGCAGACACATCCATTCCATAACTCATAGAAAATCCTCCTCTCTAGCCAAAAATTGAATGCTCAGAATAAATCTTCACATTTACCTTAGCGATGGGCTTTAGAGAAAACAACACTTCCTCCCAGCTATCATATTTAACTCCAGACTGCTCACACAAAGAAAAGATCAAGGAAGCAAATCCCAGGCCTGAAGTAGTAACGATAGTGGCAGAATTGATGATAGTCTGATAAATCAAAGCTTCTATGTTGATGAGCTTTCCTTCCTGACTACAATAATTTAACGTTGCTCTCTCTGGTCACTTCACTGAGATGATTTGTTGGTAGCAGACTAGCAGAAATATATAGTGTCAGGCCTTTGAAGGTGCACATAACTTTGAAGTTGGGAAGTTAACTCTCCTCTCATTAGTGATCTTCCAAAGTCCTCTCCCAATAGTCAAGTAAGAAATAATCTCGTCTAACTATTCTTCAATCGGACTAATTGCATAAAAAATAACATACTAGGTGGCAGGTGATAAAACAAGTTGATTACCTCCGGTGAAAGAGGTACCAACATTCATCAAACCATGACTTTATTGTCTTTAGCCTCAGGGAGGTTTGCATATAAGTCGCTAACGACAGAAATAACCACCACAATAGAGAAACAACATAATCGTTCCCACTACATTGAATGATCAAATCCTCTACGTCTCCACCTGGATTCCTAAAACACCGCTCTTGAATCAGTTTCCGTGATTGCAACGCATCACTGTACTAATTTTGAGCCTTTGAATTAACAAATTTACTCGAATAGAAAGGGCTCATTCCTTTGCTCCTCTTCATTCTTGGTGCCATTCTACAAAATTTATAAATTCCAAAAATAACATCAAAAATCAAGACTAAATTATTAAACCAAACTTCTAAAGTATAATCTACACTTCACATGCAATTTTCATAGAGTTTTTATCTCATTTTTCACCATGAATAGTGAATTTTTAAATTTCTCCAAATGTGCTCAAAATAAATGGTGAAAATCCAAAATTTTTGCATTAGAAGTAAAGCTCTTACCTCAAGGAATTGGATCTAGCAAATTTCACTTGATTCCACCAAGAAATCTTCACTTTAGATGTGCCCTAGCCTTTCAAAATCGTGATTTTGAGAGGTTGAAGGTGTCGAGAGGTGTAAAAATGATTATTTTCAGGCCAAAATTTCACTTTTAACTGTTCGCAAACTTGTTTTCGTGAATCGGCTCTTAAGCGCGGGTAAATGGCATATAAGAAGTCATAAATACTAAAAATAAGACTTAAACACTGTCGACACTATTTTTGGTGTGAGGTTTGCCCGTAAGAAGCTGTCAGTCATCGGGNAAACTGGAACAACCAAGGGAATAATAAGTACAGATCTACTTATCCTCCAGGTTTCAATAGTAATACACAATTTAAGGAGAAAAAGTTATTTATAGAAGAAGTGGTGTTACAAATGGGAAATCAGTTACAAGTTAAGGAGCTATAATTAGAAATATTGAGAATCAACTTGGATAAATAACAAATTCGTTAAGTAATAGATCCCAAGGAACATTTCTTAGTAATACTAAAACAAATCTGAAAGACCAGAATTAAGAGCAAGTAAAGGTCGTTCAACTTAGAAGCGGAAAAGAGTCGAAAGGTCAAAAAGAAACTCAAGTAGCGAGTGAAGAAATTGAAGAATCAAAAGAGGACGCTCCAAAAGATTCTGAAAGATCTATTTCTCCACTTAAAATTGACTTAAAAAAACCACCACCTGCATTTCCTCAGAGACTTCATCAACAGAAGTTAGATAAGCAATTTTCAAAATTTTTGAAGATTTTTAAGAAGCTAACAATTAATATTCCATTTGCTAAAGCCTTAGAACAAATGCTAAGCGATGTAAAGTTTATGAAGGATATTCTCAACACGAAAAGGAAGTTTGAAGATAATGAAACTGTTGCTCTTAGTGAGGAGTGAAGTGCTATAATTCAGAAGAAGCTTACTGAAAAGCTTGAAGATCTTGGTAGCTTTACAATTCCATATGCAGTATGACACAGATTTTATGGGAAAGTTTTATATGATTTAGGTGTAAGCATTAACGTTAGGCCATTATCAATACTTAAAAGTTTGGGATTAGGAGAAATAACCCCTACTTCTGTAACTCTGCTGTTAGCAGATCGTTCAATAACGTACCCTAATGGAGTTATGGATGTCCTAGTGAAAGTGGATCAATTTATCTTTCTTGTTGATTTCGTTGTGCTAGATATGGACTGAAAGTGGATCAATTTATCTTTCCTGTTGATTTCATTGTGCTAAATATGGAGGAAGATAAAGAGATACCTGTCATTTTGGGGAGACCATTACTAGCCACAGGAAGAGCAATGATAGTTGTGCAGAAAGGGGAATTAACAATGCTCGTCAATGATCAAACTGTTACTTTTAATATTTCAAGATCAATGAAGTATCCTGCAAAAGTTAAAGATGATGAATGTTATAGAATGGAAGTTATAAGATATCTGAGTGAATGTCATTTCAAAACTAATTATGAAGAAAAATCTGAAGTACAAGATTTGGAACACGAGCAAGAAGAGGAATTAGATCAATGTGAAAATCTTTTTAAAGAAGATTCAAACTATATTCGAGAAAATTTTGAAATTCTGGACACGATAGACAAAGATAAATCATTTTGTCCATCAATTGAAAAATCACTAGAATTTGAGTTAAAGTTACTTCCTGATCATTTAAAATATGCCTTTTTAAGAGATTCCTCTACTTTACCAGTTATAATTTCCTCGAAGTTAACAATGGAAGAAAAAGAAAGATTGATGAAAATTTGTTGTGTTGATTCTCTCGATTTAGAGGTCTCTTACTCTTTGCTCACGAAGCACAACTATCCTTGTCTGCACTAGTTCTCTTCACATTCTCGCGGAATTTCAGGTTCTGTACATAAAACCTCACAAAACTCCACATATCTTCCTCAACAATGTCAAACTTTTCACGTGACACATATCTATGGTTTCAACACAACAAACTCTTTGTAAATTGCAATTCTCATTTTAGAATTTGTCCTTAACTTCTGATTCCTCACTCCTCTCAAGGTCAAGCCTTAACTTCTGATTGTCTCTCTCTCTTGAGATTGATCCTTAACTTTCAATTCTTATTTTGGAATCAGCCCTTAACTTCTGATTCCTTTCCCTTCGAGGTCGGTTCTTAACTTATGACTCTCTCTCTCTTGAGATTGATCCTTAACTTTCAATTCTTATTTTGGAATCATCCCTTAACTTCTGATTCCTTTCCCTTCGAGGTCGGTCCTTAACTTCTGACTCTCTTTTAAAATTGATCATTAACTTTCAATTCTCATTTTAGAATCAGTCTTTAACTTTTAATTCCTTTCCCTTTGAGGTCAGTCCTTAACTTCTGACTCTCTTTTGAGATTGATCATTAACTTTTAATTCTTATTTTAGAATCAGTCCTTAACTTCTGATTCCTTTCCCTTCAAGGTCGGTCCTTAACTCCTGACTCTCTCTTGAGATTGATCATTAACTTTCAATTCTTATTTTAGAATCAGTCCTTGACTTTTGATTCCTCACTCTTTTTGAGGTCGATCCTTAACTTCCAACTCTCTTTCGAGATTGATCTTAAATTTCAATTCTTATTTTAGAATCAGTCCTTAACTTATGATTCACTTCTTTTCAAGGTCGGTCCTTAACTTTCGACTCTCTTTTGAGATCAATCATTAACTCTCAATTCTCATTTTAGAATAAGTTCTTAACTTCTTATTCACTATTTTTGAGGTCGGTCCTTTACTTCTAACTCTCTCTTGAGAGTGATCCTTAACTTTCAATTCTCATTTTGGAATTAGTCCTTAACTTCTGATTCCTTTCCCTTCGAGGTCGGTCCTTAACTTCCGACCCTCTCTTAAGATTGATCATTAAATTTTAATTCTCATTTTAGAGTCAGTCCTTAACTTCTGATTCCTCTCTTCTTTCGAAGTCGATCCTTAACTTCCGACTCTTTAGAAATTGATCCTTAATTTTCGATTCTTATTTTGGAATCAGTCCTTAACTTCTAAATCCTTTCCTTTCGAGGTTGGTCCCTAACTTCCGACCCTCTTCAGAAATTAATACCTAAACTTCAATTCCCAATTTGCAGTCAGCACTTACTACTGATTCCCATCCTTTATGAACACCTGAAATCTGATATCTCAAAACCAACTCTCTAATCCCTAGCGAGAGTTCCTACTTCTTGAATTTGATCAAATATTCATCTGTTAATTCCCCAGCGGAAACAAATAACACACACAATTCTACACCTCCTTCTAAGTCTGTTGACTTAAGAGTTTGCGTTGGTTTTGTTGATCTCTTCGGTCAACGCCAATATGCGCGGTATGCTTGCCCAACACACCACACCTATTGGGGGTTCATTTGTTGACCTCACTTTTGGTTGAGGTCTAATTTTTTCTTTTTAGTAGCCTAGGGTCTAGCAATAGGACTTTTCTGTTGACTATTCCTAGAAAACTAGAAAAGAAACCCATTTAAACTCCTCTTTACTCAACTTGAAGTTCCACATAGTGGTCCTAACCTCTAGCACTTAGTAGGTGGGGTCATTATTGGGGAGCCCAATGAGAGTTTCCATAGGACTACTTGACCTTAGGGTTTACACTGGGTGTTGGTCTAGATTTATGGTACTTACCTCACTCACAATCACTCACAAATAAAAACCCAAAATCACCAAAAAATTGCCAAATTACCAAAATGCCCCTCCTTAGCCCAAAATTCCAAAAAAATCCCAAAAAATTCTTAAAACCTTCCAAATATTTCCAATTTCATTTTTCTCAACTACAACATGATCCAATTTGACCAGTTTGACAATTTTGACCAAAACCCCAAAATTACCTTTAAAGACCCAATTTCCCTAAATTCACTTCAAATGTCCATCAATTTGGTCCCAATTCCCCCAATTTCAAGTCTAAATTCAAATTAACCTTCCATATGACCAATCTAAGCCAAATCCAAGCTCAATTGGCCATGCTTTGAGCCCAATTTTGATCAAAGACAAACCCCCAATTTTGGTCCTATGACTTGGTTCCACCAAATTGAATCCCATGGCCTAATCCATTGGTCTCAATTTGAATCCTAAACTCTTCATAAAACTACTAAAAATCAAAATTGACCTTCAATTGGCCGTGGTGAAGCCTCAATTTCATTTAATTTCAACCCAAATCCAAAAATCCCCAATTTTGCCCTAAATTGGTCATGTCTCAAAATTCCCCAAAATTGATTGCCTTAGCCTCAAAATTTACAATCTATTCCTTCATAAAAAATCTTTATAACATCTCCTTTGATCATTTGGAACATTCAACNATTCTCCTTTGAAGTGGCAAGGAGGAAGAAATCTCTCACTTTCCTTCCACTCTTACAATCTCTTGAAGAATTTCTCACAATACTAACCCTAAACTACACTCTCTACACTCTAATAGACACACGTGGACATGTGGACACTCCTCTCCTATTTTTCGGCCTCCAAATGTTTCTTTTAAAGTTGTAGAAAAGTTTTCAAGAGTTGCTCAAGCGTCCCTTTAAAAATTGTCCACATTAAATGTATCAATTGAGAGAACCGATGTGCTCGCTGTCGGCGGCCTCGATGGCGTCGTCATTGGCCTTCTAGAATATTTAATTCTGGACTCTCGGGAAAAACCCGCCGTGGGCAGCGTTGAGCCCGCCGTCGGCACCCAAGATCAAATCTTCATATTTTGGTCCTTTTTGCTTCAATGACCATAATTCAACATACCTGCAAAAAAATATCAAAAATACCTTTCTTTAAAGTGCAATATCATCAAAATTAATGTAAAATAAGTATGAAAATCTCAACATATTTTTCTTTAGTCAATATCCTATTTCAGATAGTGTTTGGGTAAGTCGAATTCACTATGTTTCAAAGAAAGGAAGTGTGACTGTAGTGACAAATGAGAATAATGAATTAATACCAACAAGATAAGTCACTAGATGGTGAATTGTTGACCTCTTTTTTGAGACTTCTTTTCCCTTCTGTAGATTCCCTATGATCTAGCCTTAAGATTTCTCTATTTTGACTCTCTTAGAGGACTAGACTGGGACTCACCCATCTTTAGAAACTCAAGCCATTTCTTCACTCTTTGTAGTTTCATATGGACGATTTTAGATCCTCAATATTTGGTTGAGTCGATCGAAAAGCTGACATATTGAAGCTCAAATTGAGCTCCTATAGAAATTTGAAAGACATAGGTGGACACCGTGGCGCATGCGATGTTTGGCTTGCCATTACGAGTGATATGTTTGACTTTGGTTGTCGCTTATGTGAGGACTGGTCAATAATATACTCGTTAAACGGCTCCAATCAGGTAAATATAATTTCATTTATTGTGCCACGCGCGAATCAAAGTTAATTTGACGCGATCAATGATGAATTTGTCCGGATGATTCCAGATGATGAAACGAACTGCGCTATTGCGTCCGAGACGTCAATTTTAGCTAGGGAGGACACCCATTTTGTTGGGGCGCCACACACAAATGAATTGAGCATAATTTGATATTTTCTTTAAAAAAAAAAAACAAAATAATAAAAAAATCTTCTTTAAAAAAAGTTTTCTTTATTATCATAAATCTAAACTCTCGCTCACGCCTTTGTTCTTTGCCCTAGCCGGACCGTAAAGTCTCCTTGCTAGTTTGTCGGTCCTCCCTTCCCTTTCTGAGCCTTCGTCGCCGGTAGCCCATAGTAACGATTTTTCCCGCTCAAGCGAGTCCGGTAACCTTCTCATTTTGAATTTTATTGGGTTACTTACTCTTCATGGGTGGTTCACCTCACCGTCCGGATGCTCACCGCCGGTGAGCCATTCTCTCATCTCTACCTATGAATACCACATAGGAGGGGAAGATGGTGTGCGATTTTTTTTGGAGACTTTGGAGAAACATAGTGCATTTTTTTTCTTGGAAGTTTTGGAAGAGATACCGTGCTGCAATTATTTTCTTATTTGGAAGCGTTCTTACTTGCAATTTTTTCTCCACCCTTTCCTTTTTTGAGCTAGCAAGCAATTCAGGTTAGAGGTTATTAGTTTTGAGATATGGATGTTTTAAATCTACTTTGATGGTTTGATGCTGCGATTCTATTATTTCTATCGTCTCATTCAAATATACTTTGGAGAAGCTTTCTATCTTGATTAAAATGTTTAAAGTTATTTTTACTATTCTTATGCCGCTTTAATTCAAACATGTTTAGTGATTATGTTCTTTTAATTTTTTTTTAAAACAAAATTTGAGGGCTGGTTCTCCCCGATCGTTTGTTATCTTCATTCAAAACATATAGAAGTTTATATTTCAATTCTTGAGAATTTATTTGGAGCTAAATCCTTGCTCTTCTTGCTGCCTTATTCGAATGCATGTATTAGAAATATTTTTGGTTATGGAGAATCAATTTTGGGGCTCGTCTTTTTGTTCTTCTCACTGCCTCTATTCAAATAAAGATGTTGGAAATCAGTTTTATAATTTTGATCAGTTTTGGGGGGCTGGTTTCCTATGCTTCTTGGTGCCTCTATGTGAATATACATGTTGGAAATTCTTTTTTGGTTTTGAATATTATTTTGGGGCCAACTTCTATCTTTCTTGCGGTTCTTATGCAAATAAATATATTGGAGGCTTTTCTTTATTATTGAGAATTAATTTAGAGTTGTAGTTTTACTCTCTTTGTTGCCTTATTCAAATATACAACAAGATTGTTTGATTCTGGACAGCTGCTTTAATACCTCGAGTAATGGCTCAATTTCATCCCCTTGTATTGGGCTAGGGTTTTTTCCTTGATGACTCGGTTTGTTCTCCCTTCGTGGCTTGGTTTTGCTTGGTAATGACCTATTCTTTTTGGCCATTTGCTGGATTTGATTTAATTCCCATGAGCAGATTCAATTTTATTTCTTGTAATTCTCTTTATTTGAACTCAGACATTGGGGACATTTTAATGGTTTGAGGAGTATTTGTGGGGCTCGGTTTTGCTCTCTTTGCTTCTCTTCGTTTAAATATATGATGGAAATCATTTTTAATGATTTGAGGAGTATTTGTGGGGCTCTGTTTTGCTCTCTTTGCTTCTCTTTGTTTAAATATATGATGTAAATCATTTTTAATGATTTGAGGAGTATTTGTGGGGCTCAGTTTTGCTCTTTTTGCTTCTCTTTGTTTAAATATATGATGGAAATCATTTTTAATAATTTGAGGAGTATTTGTGGGGCTCGGTTTTGCTCTCTTTGATTCTCTTTGTTTAAATATATGATGGAAATCATTTTTAATGATTTGAGAGCATATGTGGGGCTCGGTTTTGCTCTCTTTGCTTATCTTTGTTTAAATACATGGTGGAAATCATTTTTTATGCTCTGAGTAGTTAGTGTTGGTGTCTCAGTTTTGCTTCTTGCTGCCCAATTATTTGAGTATGAATATTGAAAATATTTTGGTGCTTTGAGTAGCTGTATGGGGGTTGGGTTTTTGTTCTTTTTGCTTCCCTTTATTTAAAGACATGTTGAAAACCACTTTTATTACTTAAGACTCATGTGTGGGCTCGGTTTATTCCTCCTTTATTTCTCCTTGTTCAAACACCTGCTGGAATTTACTTTTATGGCTCAAAAATATATACTTAGGGCTCAGTTATGATGTTTCTTATTGTTTCCCTTGTTCAAATACTTACTGGAATTCATTTTTACCATTTGAGATATATATATATATATATAAGACCCAAATTTTGTCCCTTTTGCTGCCCTTTGTTCGAGGATATGTTGAAAACCATCTTTTAACTTTGAGATTTAATTTTAAATGCTATAATCTTGTTCACTTGGAAAATTTAATGGAGTATGCAATAATCATATGTACAGTTTCACAATTTGAGCTTAAAGGTCAGAGGTGGATGCTATATAAATGCTTGAATAATTACTCTTCTCAATTTCTTGATATGAGATATTCAAAATCTCTATTGAATAAGCATATGCAATATTGAGGTGGCCTATTATTTCGAGACGAGGGGTAACAAACAATGATGTAAAGAACCATTAATCAGCTTTTCTTATAACTGAAAATATAAAATCAACATTCAATTAGTGTGATGCCCTTTCACCCCTAGATTGTCGACAACTCTAACCCTTTTTTAAAAGGTTTGAGAATCGGTAGCCACAAAAGAACAAATACTATAAACACCACACAAATACTACATTTACAAAAAGAACAGATACTACAAACACCGGACAAATACTACACTTACAAAAAGAATAGATACTACAAACATCGCACATATACTACAATCACGAAAGAATAGGTACAACATTACACTGTAGACATCATACCCTAACTAATAGACATTACACTGTAGACATCATGCCCTAACTAATACTTGCGTGCATTTGATATCACTCCATATATATCACATAGTACATTTTACACATCACATACAGATACACCACACTTCTTTAGTTGATGGATCTAGGTATCACCATATCACATTTTATATTACAAACACTATATCCACACACTACACCCTGTTCGACAAGTATTACATATCACGTTTAGATGCACTACACTTATATAAGTTCAGATACTACACATCATGTATAGATACACTACACTTAAATAAGTTCAGATACTACTCCGTTCACACAACCACTAAATGATAAGGTCTAAGACTGTCTGATTATATGGGTGATTCGTTGGTGGCCTCTTATTGATATTGATAGGTTGACCTCGATATATCAGTTGCCTGTGGGATCGAGATAAAGAGAAAAGGGTTCTAGTCTGAGCCTATCCCCAAATTAAAATCTAATATCCCATTCTTGAGACTTTCATATGCTCATCATTTAACTTTTCTTTTATAACCTGCAAATGTTCACCTAACATATTTATATCATACAATTGTACTCTGTTTTGAAGCTTTAGCAGAATTTGATCAGGTATGTTTTTATTTATTTAAATTTTGTACTTTATTTTCTGCATATTTCTTTTTATTTTGTACTGTACTGTACTTCGCTACATGTCTCATGCATTTTCTTACCGCATCTTACAACATAGCCTCTTTGTCTGTTCCTTGTTGTACTATATACATTTACCAGTATTCATGCTTTAATTACCACCTTTCTAGTATGTTTGTGTAATCCCCTAGGATAGGTCGTTTGAGGCATGGTTATTCTCTTTTCATTATCCCTCATCTCAGAACAAGACGACGATGTGGTTAGTTGACGATTCATTTCCAGACAACGATCAAGCAACTACCAAAGACGGAAGGATGAGCTTATGCAAAACTTCGATAGATTTAAATAACATACCTATAGGATGTCGAGGTTGTTTGTTTGGCACAACGTAAATCATCACATTATCTTTTAGGACTTTATACAATTTTTTATATCGTATGATATAAGTCTTAAACTTTTTAGGCTTCCGAGGTTGTTGTCTGGTACGACATAAATCCTTACATTTTCTCGGATTATTTGCATATGACGTGCAGATACAAATCCCGAACATCTAAATAATTTGCAGGACTGAAACATCAAATAATTTCTCTTTCAAAGACGTAAAGCCAAACTGTAGATTAGTTTGAGATGTCACTGAATCTTCTTTAGTATCTTCGACATCTCCTACTTTTCACTTCTTTGGATTCCGAAAATAATTGTTCTTATTTGAGCCTATCCTATTTGATTTTTCCTATAAACAATTGTGAAAATTTGAACATTGAATTCTTGAAGACGAAACCCTTGATCATTATCGAGAGTTTTCTTAGGTGACTTCGGTTGTCTAAGATGTAATTAACTATAGAGGCTTACCTCTATAGGAAATTAGGAACCCAGATTAATCTAAACCTTATCTAATCTGTATATTAGATAGGGGAATTTGTCGGCTATAAATTTCGCAGACCAAAATAGAGTCATAAACTTTTAAGTTTAGATAGTTAAGCTTACCAATAAATGATACGTCAATCCTTCAAGATGATATATCATTTATGGTATCATGCTCAACTGTTTAAACTATTAGATATATGGTCTACTTGATCTCATCATTTTTCAAAAATAATGGATACCATTTTCACAATATAAAATTACATTATATATTATACTAAATTTAAATTTTAAAATCTTATTTTCAAAAAAAAAAAGAAAAATAGCCGACAATTTCTGGCGACTACACTGTGGATTAGTTCCTCTCTCCATTCTGATCAAGCGGTTTTGTTTTCAAATATCGGTAGTGTGCCCATATTCTTAGTGGGTTAGACTATCATTCTTCTGTTGATGTACTTCACTCATTTCTTCCTTGAGTAGGTATTGTCAACTCCTTTGATTCTGGAGCCACTGTTTAATAAACCATAAACAGAAAGGTTCTGGAATCTTTAAATTTTAAATAAAATGGATTCCCAATAGCTGTGAGATGTTAGGAGATGATTCGCAGGAGTGAATTTGATTCAAGAGAGCTTTCTCTTTAAATCACAAACACATGTCCTACACATCTTGCTCTTTCCTTTATTTATGACATTTTGATTTGATTATTTAAAATCAATAAATAAAGCTTAAGATGTATATATATATAAAGAAACTTATTTGGATAAGTTTCGAAAGAGACACTAGATTAAATGATTTGGTTTGATTCAAGATAGTCATCCTAAATTGCTGCAACCATGACTGCAAACATCGTGAGTCTAATTTCAGGAAAATTTGAAATTACAGAAAATGACTACACCAAAGTTGATCTTCTCCTTCAGCACTGGAATGAACTTGGCTATAAATAAGAATGAGCTGCCTGATAGAGCCGTCATTTGCTTTGGACAAGGATTTGACAATACTGACATTAAGTTTGGAGACATCACCATCGCTGTGCTGAGAAATAAAATTCCTGAAATAGTGGAACCCATAGTGGAATTCAACCTGAAGTCGACACATGAGTTCCCTCCTTTGAAAAGGGTGTCAGCTGAGAAGAACGTTGCTACTGTTACAAAGATTGCTAAAATTGTCAAGGATACCGATGATACAACTGTTACTACCCCCACCGCTCTAGTCACTGCACCTGTCACTTTCCCCGCTCGACTTAAAGGGAAAGAGATTCAAGTAGAAGATGAGCCTGTCAATGTGGAGGGTTCGACGTTCTTGATGGCACCTTTTGTGTTTGAAATAGGGTCTAGTTCAAGGTTTGCACCTCTGACCAGGACTCAGAGAAGGAATAAGAACTGGAGAATAGCTATGATAAAGAAAGTGAAAGCAGTCGAGGTTGTTGCCTTGATTTCTTTGGATAGAGATGAAGATATTGGATTACCCAAGACCTCCCCTCTCTTAAGAGGGAGCAGGTTTCATCCAATGTCTGCTGCTCTTGATGAAGAAGATGTCTAGAAGATCGCTGCTGCACCATCTCAATTCTATCACCATAATAATCAAGTAAACACCAAAGAATTCATACCATTAACGCAAGTTCATATGGTCTTTAAGAAGCTGACAAAGAAAGAAAGATGTTCTGTTGATGAAATCCTCAATAGGATGGGATGCGATATGTCACCCCAAATGAGGAGACAGATACTGAAGAATGATAAGTTCATTTCACAACCTACAAAGAAATTTGAGAAAAGGCGAGAAGGTTTGCTTCTGCAAACCTCTCAAAAAGTCCGTTCAGATGTTCGTCATTTACGTTTTGCCGCTGCCACTCCACGACCACCCAAGATTCCTGTTAGACAATGCTTAGGAGCCTGTGTTCCTCCCATTTCTATCGCTGTCACTCCTACCGCCACTCTTTCCCCGAATTTTAGGGGATGAAACCCATTAAATATCATCTTGGGTCAAAAATAAGTGTACCCAGGGTACATGATAAGCCCTTACCAAGGTCAGAAAGATTAAGGAATGGTAAAAGATTACCTGTTGAGGTGTCTCGTTCAGACACTAGGAGGCCCACCGGTTCTCTGCATATGGATGTCACCAATAAGTCACTCGACCTTAAGATACTTGTATCTGAGAAGATGGTGTGGCGACCTAATGTCAATGAACCAACACATATGGAACAGCTCGTGATGGAAAATTTTGGAGAAAATTCCATAATTGGCGTGTTGCCCACTACAATTGCCGTTGAAAACATTGCTTGTCAGTTGTCACAGACTTATCCTAAGGTGTCTAAAAAAGACCCAGTTGAAATAAAGTTGGTAAAGCTCAGAAAAGACATTAAGTAGTTTTCTAAGGACAGGAAAGATGAATTAGATGATGAAGAGGATTTGACTGATTATATGGATGAGGATTTTGCCGAAATAAATGTAGTGGAAACCCGAGCATCTTCATCCTTACAAGAGGCACCACGAGAGGAGAGTGGTGTGGAAATATTGCAAAAGATTGTTTAGTAAGAAAATAAACAGATGGAGTACATGAAAGCAAAAATGGAAGACATGATGGATGCTATTATGACTTTACAAAGCCAGCCACAGTCTCCAAAAAAAGTACCTATTGAGGTAAACCAACCGGACGTTATACAACTTGATGATAATAAAAAGGAATCCACTTCTGTTAATAAAGAAGAACAATGTAAGAAAGATCATGTCCATAATTTGATACCAGAGAAAGACATTAAAAGTATGATAGAACAGCAGGTGAAAGAAACTTTGATACAGTCCAAAGGCGGTGCATCAATTCTAAGGGGTAGACCATATCTTGAAGAATTTGTCACCGTGCAATATCCCAAGGGTTTTGTACCACCTCTGTTTGAAACTTTTGATGGAACAGAAAACCCTCGACAGCATGTGGCACATTTTCACGCCAGTCGTTGCAACGCAGGGGGAAATGATGCTCTACTCTTCCAACAGATTCTCAGTAGCCTATCAGGAGTGACATTTGATTGGTATGCAGAATTGATAAATAGTTCCATTAAAACGTTCACGGAATTAGAAGATCTCTTCATTAAAAAATTTGTTGGGGGCTCGACACCATATCACTGTTGGTAATTTAGTGATCGAGAAACAAAGAACAGATGAAAATCTAGTGGATTACATTCTGCGTTGGAGGAATTTAAGCATGAAATGCGAACCACAACTTTAAGAACAACATGCAATTGAAGTCCTGTTAAAAAGTACTCATGGAATAGTTGCTTTCCTCCTCAGGGGGTTCACGATTAAAACTTTTGAAAAACTACTCAGTAAAGCCGGAAGTCTTCCAGAGGAAGCTAAACAACTTGGTTTCATTGAGAAATTTGAAAAACAGAGACCCACAAAAGTCTTCGAGAAATAGTCTGGGACTGTTGCGACTATTGATAAGGGTAAGCAGCCATTGGAGATAAAAGTTGAACAATCACAACCAAGCCATTAACCTCCTCAGCAATACCGTACACAATCATCCCTACAGAGGACTTATCAGATAAATAATAGCTCAATTCCAACCCTGACAGAGTGTTTAAACAGAGTATATCCTTTTAAAGATGAAGAAGTTGGTAAAATGTTTCGCAATCTGATCAAGAAACCAGGATTCAGCTTGCAAGAACCAAAGAAGCCCGATGAGGTTGATAAGAAGGATCACCATTATATTGCCCATATCATAGAATGATTGGACATACTCTGGCGAATTGCTTTCTTTCAAGAATTGGTTGCAATATAATCTCAGGGACAGGAACATAACGATCTTGAAAGAGTATATGAAAGAACCTGGACAAGGTTCAATCAATACAGTTTCGGTTGATCCCACTATTCCAATCGATCCTTACGCAGTCAACGATGGGTGGAATACTGTTTGTACAAAGTCTTATAAGAAAATATTGAATCAAATTCAGAATACTTCAGTACAAGCTGCAATTCGAGATCAAGAAACTGTTAAGCAAGTATTGTCGATTACGGTAGAAGAAGATTCGAAGAAGACTGAAAAACCCATCGAAAAGCCGAAATGTGAAATGAAACTCAATCATCCGAGATTAGTTGCTACGGATTTGGGAGAGAAATCTATCAAACCACTAACTTTGTATGATTTCTTCTTTGCTCCACCAGAGGCACGTAATACTATGGAATTCGACTTTGGCTACGTTCTGACTGTTTATATTGATGGTATAATTGGGGATGACTCACCTAATCCCGATACTAATCTCAATCTTTCTGATGATTCTCAAATTGTACAGAGTTCTGACACATATGATGGTGAGCCAGGAGGAAATATTAATGATAATAATTATGATTCAGAAGAAGATGCACCCATCTTGGAATTTCATGGATTGCCAATTGCGATAGAGTTGGAGTCTTCGGATTCAGAAGGAATCCTAGACGAATCAGTTACTCTAGCTCATGTAGAGGCTGTTCCAAAATCAAGTCATGATTTAGAAGAAGTGACAGATATAAATTTGAGAAGCAGAAAAGTATTACCTCCGAGAACGAGTCCAAAAGATGCAATGAAATAAATAATTATTCAGGCTAATCCAGTCCCACCGATAGATGAAATACCTGTCCAAAGGGAGATGAGGAAACAAGCATTAAGGTGGACTATAATGTACTAGCCCATCTTAGAAAATTACCTGCTAAGTTGAGTATATACGATACCTTAATCCTATCAAAGGAAATGAGAGAAGCTTTAATAAAAGCTTTGCTAGATCCAGAAATCTATTTAACTCAACTTGCTAGTACTTCCTCGGATGAGGTTTGTTCATTAAGTGAACAAGCAAAAATAACATTCACAAATAATGATTTGCTACTTAGGATTGCTGATCATAATCATTCATTGTATATTTCTGTCAACATCGCAACTTCATGCTCTCTAGAGTATTAATGGATCCAGGGGCATCCATTAAAATAATGAGTTTACGAACTTTGATGTATTTGGACATAGACGCAAGACAATTGACTGCTGATAAGATGATGTTAATAGGCTTTAATCAGAAAGGAGAAAGTGCTCTTGGATCAATTACATTACTGATGAAAATTGGAGAGTTAGTAACAACTGTGAAATTCCATATCATTGATTCTGAGACTTTGTTCAATGCTCTCTTGGGCCGACCCTGGATTCATGAGAATAGTTTAGTTCCTTCGTCACTACACCAATGCATAAAGTATTGTTTGGAAGGACAAGAATATTGCATAAAGGGAGAACTACAACCATTTTTGATTCATGAAATAGGCATTCATGAAGATTCCAATTACTATACTCCTCTGAAAAAGAATGTTATGCTTCAAGACGATATTACAAGAAACATAAAGGGTCCAGAAGACATACAAAGACAAGGTCATCCGATACTGATTCAAGAATCTTTTATTACCCCTTTACAACAAGAGGGTAAGAGTTCCTTTAGAACTCATATCCGAGGTCTAGGCCGGGGACGAGGTCATGGAAGGAATGATAAAATTGTTGAACAAAAGAGTCCAATCATCAACATTGGTTTGGAATACAGTTCTTAAAATGAAAAAATAAGGAAAAGTGTAACAACGATTAACCAGAAGAAACCTCTTTTTGAAATTGATTTAGAAGACGAAGAGAAACATGATTATGGTTCAATGTACGATCGGATTAATCGCTATGTACAAACTATGGCCCTCACCCCGATTTCTACTCATAAAATTGAGGGTCAGATGGTCAAAGAGGTACATAGTGCAGGTCTGAAAGCAATTAAGTTTCATCGTGGTTCTTCATCCTCTAGTTCTGAAATCAATGTAGAACTAGAAGATGAGCTTTCTTACGAGTTAACGAAATTACATGTTGATTGGTACTCACCCTGTTGATGATACAAAATTTTGCTTAGTTGTTATTAATGAACATGAAAAAGATTGTTTGGAAGTTCTGAACAACTATGAAGAGTCTACAATTGAGGATGCCCCACCTGAATTCAAAGAAGAGATTAAATCAACAGTAGATGAGTTACAAGAAATTAACGTAGGTATCGGAAAGGAACCGAGGCCAATTTTTATTAGCTCTTTACTTGGTGAAGAAGAATCTATGAATATGATTAAGCTATTGACAGAGTTCAAAGATTGTTTCACTTAGAGTTATGAGGAAATGCCCGGATTGGCACCAGGAGTTGCAGTACATAAACTGGGCCTAAATCCTACAGCTATTCCAGTTAAGCAAGCTTCAAGAAGAATGTGTCTTGATATTAAAAAACAAGTTATAAACGAAGTCAAGAAGTTAATAGACGCTAAATTCATACTGGAAGAACAATATCGTACGTGGTTGGCTTGTATAGTGCCAGTTAAGAAGAAAAATGGACAAATTCATATCTGTGTGGACTTTAGAGAATTGAATAAAGCATGCCCAAAAGATGAGTTTCCTCTTCCAATCCCAGAATTGATGGTGGATACCGCATCATCTCATGAAATTTTCTCTTTCATGGATGGATCGTCTGGGTATAATCAAATAAAAATGGCTTCGGAAGATAAAATATTTACAGCTTTCCGAACGCCAATTAGAGTTTACTGTTATACCGTAATGCCTTTCGGATTGAAGAATGCTGGTGCAACATATCAACAAGCGATGACAAGGATCTTTGATGACCTCATTCATAATCAGGTGGAATGTTATGTGGATGATTTGGTCATCAAAAGGAAGCAGAAATAAGATCATTTGTATGATTTGAGAATTGTCTTTGAACGGTTACGACAATTTAACCTTAAAATGAATCCCCTAAAGTGCGCATTCAGTGGACTTCTAGGAAATTTTTAAGGTTTGTTATTCGTCACCGTAGGATTGAGATTGACCCTGGTAAGATTAAAACCATCTTGGAAATGCCACCCCCTAAAAATTTAAAATAATTATGATCTTTTCAAGGGAGGCTGGCGTATTTAAGACGCTTTATCTCTAACTTATNGCCGAACACGAGCTTCTTAACGAGCCGAACACGAGCTGTTCGCGAACAACGAGCCATTTTGACAGCCCTAGTGGTATGCATATAAATCTTGTTTTTATTTTTATTTATTTTCAAAGAGACAGGTTAATGACATGTTGGCATTTGTTCTGTCCTGCATGTTTCAAACCATACTTGAAGATTATAAAATGCTTGTATGTTATAGAGTTTAAAAAAGAAAACTAAGAAAAAAATATTTAAAAATTCATATTAAATTATTAAATAGCTTAATCCCGAATGGGCCTTGAGCTTGGCATCACTTGACTAAGTTAATTATCTTAGTTTGTCTTAGATCAATGACATCCAAATAGCAAGATAATGTGAGAGAATTTTTTATTTATTTGAAATTAAATTAGGAGTATTTAAAGACATACCACACATTCTTATGTATCAACATACCTAACAATTAAACATTTAATTTTTTTACATCACATTAGAAATACCATTTTCCTCATCTTTTAAAAAGTAAAAATTTCTTTTATACATGACACAAAAAATGTTATAACTATAAATATTAAATTTTGGAGGTCAGATGTATAAATTTATAAAAATTATTTCCTTTACATGTTTATTTATTTATTTATTTTTATTTTTTAGTTATGATTACAACAATTTAACAATACACTTAACAGAAAATCATGTGAAAACCATACATGGGTCTATTAGATGCTGAATGATAACAAAGGGCTCATGTTCCGAAGGATACTTGCCTTCAAAGCAAGGCGACTCTTTTAAGTACCTTACCATAACCATAATGAGCTAGCTATACTTAGTTAATATTTTGTGGATTAATAAGATTACTAATACAATTGTTACACTCAAAATTGTCTGCGAATCACATCTAAGAAATAGAACATAAAGGAAGAATGAAAGATAGAGAAAGAGTAGAGAAAGAGATTTATAAATTTTGTGGTCTTAAATTTCTTAACCTTTATTATATTTACTATTCTTCCATTTTCATGGCACTAGAATAATTATGAAATGATAATTATATTCTTGAAACTTTTATGGTTAGCCGCCATCTATTTGTTGGCCTTTTGTCCAGTCGGTGATTTGGCTTTGAGCATCTGTCCAATCTTGAATATTTGTTGGTCTTGGTTCAATCTAAGTTGGTTGTCCTTCGGGATAGTTGGTTCTTATGCAAGCTTCGGGCCAGTCGGCCGACTAGCCCTCATTTGATTGATTTTTTTTCTTGTTATTTCTTTTATCAAACCCATTCCTCTTGAATCCATTGACATGCGTCCAGCCTGGGACCACCTCATACGGTGAAGCACATTTTTCTTATATACATTTTATTTCACCGATTCTCTCATTCTTTTGTAAGTTATGCTGCAATAAAAATAGTAGAATTAATATCATAATCTATTAGCTGTCATTAAATGACTTTAATTATTTGTACTCCCTTGATTTTTGTGCAATTGATTGCTATATATAAGAGACATAAGTTTCTTTCCATAAACTCACGTGATCCTGACCATCCCTTGCCACTTTGTGCAAGCCTTGACCTTCTTCTCTCTCTTTTTTGTTGTCACTTCTCTGTGTTGTTGGCACTTTTGAAGGATAAGGCGACAAAGTCCTAGACAGATATCCCAAATAAGGCCTTAATTCATGAGATACTTTTAGAGGCTAGAGGAATGAAACATCTTAAGGGCGGTCGAAGGAAAAAGGTGGCAGTGAAAAAAAGAATAGTCTCATCCCCGAGCAAAGTGGGTCGTTTTTGGATGTCTCCCACGAATGCTAATTTGATTGCCAAGACCAAAAGCCCCTCTGGACAACCATGGTCGCAACGTTTGCCCTGCTGAAAGACTGAAACCCTCGGCCTTGTACCAAAGCTCTTCTGGTACCCCTAAAATTTCATCAAGGAGAGTTAGTAGTATATGGAATGCTGCAGTGTTTTGATATTTTATGCTAGTGACTATTTGATAGATTTCCTTTTTTTTGTTTTTTTTTTTTGTCTCTTTTGATGTTTTAGATTCATATCCACCGAGTATGGACAAAGCTTTGGCTGTGTTGGCAAAAGGAGGAAAGCAGGTGGGGCCGGGAGATGGCAGTCTGCCAGTGAGGATGGGGAGTTGATCACTCTTAGGATGTTCCTCTTGAGATACATAGGGTTAGTGCTGATATGGTCTGGGTGGGTCACAACATGTTCACTCACCACCTAAATGAAATCAAATGTTCCTTCAAGCGTGAGTACAATATTCGACAATGTTTGAAAGCATGCACATTATAGTATACCATGTTGAGACTAGAAGAGGAGATTAGCGCAATGAAGCAAATGACAGTTAGCCTTCACCGAGAACTCACAAATGTGCGTGATGAGTGATCTCGATTTTATATATGATAGATGTAAAATGCAATGTATGATTAATTTCCTTAATAGATATTCTTAATTTGCAACAAAGCCAAAAATTTGATCTAAAACAAAAGCTAAGTAAATCTTTCACTATGAAACAAATAAGAATGCAGTTATAATATTTCAATATAGGATACTATGCAAGTATACGCATCATTTTCAAGTAATATGGAACTTTCTGATTAAGTCCTAAATACTGATCCCAAAGCGAGGACTAATTTTAGATAACAAAATTTACTTAGCAATATATTCTTACTTAAACTTAAGATGCTAAAATAGGAATGAAAGTTTGATTCTTTTTTTAATTTTTGATAATTGAAAATAAATTAAGCAACTAATTAACTTAACTAAATACTTGCAAGATGAATGCAATATTAACAAAATATCTTTTTCCTCATCATGAATTAGTGATAAATATATATATTATGTTGTGGAAGTATCTTAAATGTGTTCTGCCAAATATGAACAATAATATTTTATACCCTTACTAGAGATGCTATAAAGAACATTTGTTAATCTATAATTTTAATGGTCTTGAAGACCGGCTAGGCAGGGAAGGTATTAGCTCTCACTCTAGAGTTCCCTTTTCTCCCTCCACCTGGGGGCTAACATCTTCTATCAAAACTTATAACTATAAATTAAATTGGAGGCTTTAACCTGTCACTTTAAAGTGCCTAATTCTACATCTTTTAAATATATTTCCCTATTTATTTGCAATCAACCCCATGAACTATATTCTCATCCATGAAATCAATATGTGATTCCAACCATTTGTTGACTGAGACAATACCATCTCGGATCTTACATGTTCTCATAATAGGTATTAACATCTTAATTGGTCACATCAAGAAGTAAATGAAGCGTGAGACTTTAAATCATCGCAACTTCTTCAAACATTGAAGTCTAATACTTCACACAACTTTTTTTTTAAATATTTAATCACTTATCATTTTAAGGAAAAAGATAAAGAAAATTACTCAGAATTTTTGAAGAAAACACAACAACACATGAGTTTAAAAGTAGAAATCATGTACACAAACAAGAAATTTAAATTATACCAAGGATAGATACAAAGATAAACACTTATCTCAAAATCTCTCCACCAAAGGTCTTGAAGTTCCTTTGAATTCTCTTCCTTCTCTCACAATACAAACTAAAACTCAAAATAAAATAAAATAAAGTAAAGGTGGCCGGCGGCGACAGTGGGCTGTAAATTTTGATGGATGGCTGGCCTCTAGCTGTTGGCATTAATGATTCAAGTTTTCTTTAATAAAAACCCAAGAGGTGTCTTGGCGTCTCTTCAAAAAGGTGTCTCCATTCAATGAATCTTCTTGAAGTTGCCTCCTCACAAGCCAATTGAATGAATTTTCATGTCAATGATGTATTTCCCACGTTTTTATCAAGCGTTGCTTCAAACACCTCTTCAAAAATTCGTTCCAATTAAATAAATCATCAAGTAACTACTTCTGGCGCTTAAGCGCGGGGTACCGGGCGCTTAGGCGCGGGGCTTCTGACGCTTAGACGTTAAACTGGGTGCTTAGGTGCGCTAGTTCATTTTTGCACTTTCTTCATTTTTACTCCAAATTAGACCTTTTTTCACTTTTTTTAGCATTTTTCATCCATTCGATTATTCCTGCAAGAAAAGCACATAAATACCTTTCATTAAAGTGAAATATCTAAAAAATAGGTATAAAAATGTGTATAAAACACTATATATTTTAGGTGTATCAAATTCCCCCAAACTTAAGATGTTATTTTTCCTCAAGTGACCTTTCAATCTTTAAAAACTAACATAAGTGGATAATGTATATGGGTTTCTTTAGGAGTTACTGATCCTGATTTTCTATATAGATAGATGTAAAATGCGATGTATGCGATTAATTTCCTTAATAAATATTCTTAATTTGCAGTAAAGCCAAAAACTTGATCCAAAGAAAAAGCTAAGTAAATCTTTCACTATGAAGCAAATAAGAATGCAGTTATAATACTTCAATATGGGATACTACGCAAGTATACGTATCTTTATCAAGTAATATAGAACTTTCTGATTAAGTTTCGAATATCGATCCCAAAGGGAGGACTAATTTTATATAACAAAATTTACTTAGCAAATATATTCTTTCTTAAACTTAAGATGCTATGTCAGCACAAGTTTTTGTTGGAGTTGCCCGTAAGAAGCTGTCGGTCACCGAAATCGAAATCCCGTCGCCCGCTTCGGAAGGACGTTAAAATTTAGAAAAGTATGAAATCAAACTGACCCCATATTTTTCATAGTTTAAATGAAAGAGCATTATAACTCAAACCCTGTATCTATCCCGAAGGATAAACACAAGACTTGAGGTTGAGGCTCGATTAAATAAACTAAAAAAAAATATGATATCCGTCTGGTCTGTGAAACCTTTTTATTTTCCGACAATATCCCCTATTTAATATGAAAAATTAAATAGGGCAAGCCCTATAGTTAATTACATCTTAAATGACCAAAGCCACCTACGAAGACTCTCGATAAAAATCAAGAAATATTATCTTCAAGGAATTTCAAAGGGTATGACTCTTCAATGAGATCAGACGTAGAGTTGTGAAAGGGGATTGGTTCAAATTTGAAATATTTTATTATAGAATCTAAAGGAGGAAGAACTAGGGGATGTCATGGATCCAGAGGCGAACTTTATTTTATTGTAGAATCTAAAGAAAGAAGAACTAGGGGATGTCATGGATCCAGAGGTGAACCTCAGTGACTTCCCAAGCTATCCTAATGTTTGGCTTCAATTTTGAGGAGAAATATTTAAGTGTTTCTTCCTGCATTATTGAAGAATCCAAAGGAAGAAGAACTAGGGGATGTCATGGATCCAGAGGAGAACCTCGGTAACTTCCCAAGCTATCCTAATGTTTGGCTTCAATTTTGAGGAGAAAAATTTAAGTGTTTCATCTTGCCAATTTTATTAGTTAGGACTTATATTCGTATGAAACTATCACACAAATAGCCTGGAAGATGTGAGGGTTTAAGTTTTAACAAACGACAACCTCAGAATCCTAAAACGAGTTAGGACTTATATTATATAACAGTGCTATACAAAAGACTTAAAGATAAGGTGAGGATTTACGTTGCATAATCAAGAAACCTCGAAGTCCTATGGATTTATTGTTTAATTCTAAGGAAGGAAGATTGATTTAGCTGGGGGAGACAGGTTTTGCTGTTGAAGATGGTCGTGCTGCCCACCATGCTAGCTGCAAGCTCCTCGCCGCGACGAGTTTGAGTTTTATAGTGTGTTAAGTTATAGTGTTAAATCAGGTGGGCCCTATGGTTGAAGTTCTTTAAATTTTATGAGGGTATATTAAAGTTGATTAGAGCGACACCATTTGGATCCTACGGTTCCCTCGTTTTGGTATCATTATTTTCTATTGGATTCACTTAGTCCAAATGAACTTACAAAAGTCAACTTAATGAGTTCCATAATTTCATTTAGATACTAGGAAGCCACATTAGCAACCGTAGGTTACCTCCTCCGAGGAAATCTCGATCATCTGATAGAGACATTTTAATTTAGATACAATTGTAGTTTTGTGTGATGTTTGTGATTAAATTTTGAGTTGTTTTGTATTTTGAATGTTGTGGCGATGAATTTTATCTTGGTTGTTTTTTTAGTTTTAGTTTTGGTTTTGTGGCTATCATGATAGTTTTAGTTTTCCATACAAATTTGTATAAGCACAAAAGTATAGCATAAAAGTACAAAAAAGACAATACTGAAAACTGTAAAAGCGTACCTGCCGAGTGTTTTCATTCCACCACTTGAAAATTAAAATGCATGTTAAGGCAGTTTATGGAGAGCAGGAAAAGTAAAGTTTTGGTAGTTTTCCTAACCCTATGTCATATTTTGGTCGGTCCTTAGGAGTTTGATTAAGGATGATTTTGTCAAGCAAAACATATTAAGTTTAGTAGATCTTCAAGATATCTAACTGATCCAAAGAAAGAAGCAGTTTCATGCTACTCTCTCGCTGTCTGGTGGAAAATCCCGAGTTCTTTTAAACTGATATGTTGCTTAATAAGCATCCTGTAAATACCCTTATTACTTAGTGAACATTGATGTCTCAATTATCCCTAAGAATAGGTTAATTATCAATTGTAATTTAATTTAAAAATTATGTGGGTGAAGACCCTTAAAGAGGCAAGTTAGTGTTGTCGGAACACTTAGCCAAATTTTAACCCTAATTGGGCTTGTAGTGTTTGATAGATGTTTTAATGTTCAATGATATTTACTTTTCTAATCCTCATTTAATTGAAACTTGATTTAGCCTAAGTCACTACTAAGCTCTTAAGACCAAGGTGAGTATCTTAATTAGCTTTGAAAAGATCTAGATTTAGGTGATCATGATTCATGATTTGAATTTTAATTGAAAATAAAATAGGGGTATTAAATTGATTAAATATTGACTTAAAAAGTCATACCCTAAATCCTAGATTCATTTTATTTTAATCAACTTCCAAATTTTAATAATTTAGAAATTTATTAACTTATCTTTTTAATGAAGAAAGTGAGATTAGTTTCTATCAATTATCCCCTTGTGTTTCAAACATCAAATAAATTGATTAAGATCAGAGGTTACCCTTTTTCCTCCTTAAATTAAGCCTAAATGCTAATTAAGACTAATTTTCTAAAATTAAACATTAGGCCCTAAGGCTCTATCGCATCAAAATTTGTCAAATTCAATTCAAATGACTTTAGAATTTTTATCCTACCTCATTCATTGGACAATTAAGACATCAGAGGAGAAAATGTGATTTTTCAAAATTTAATTTAATTTATACACTTATTTTTTATGCAAAAATATGATTTTTCAAAGAGAATTCCTAACTTGACCGAGGTAAGTCCTAATCCCATAAAATTTTACTGGAGGTAACTTTAGATCACAGAAGCCTTTGCACAAAATTTAATGGTTTTTTGAATTTTATTTGAATTTTAAGAATTATTTTAAGTTCTGTGGTATTTATTAAATATAAATTTTTTTAAATGGATAAAATCATGTTTTATATTTTTGAAAAGTCTCCCTGAGGTCAGAGAACTCAGAGGAGAAAATTTTATATTTTTTTTGGATTTTATTTGATTTATTAGAATTATTTTAATGAAAACTCATTTTTAGCCTCTAAAAATCATTTTTAGCTTTAAAATTCAATATTTCTATTTAGAAAATCAGAAAAAATATTCTAATTGTTCCTAAGTGCTGAAAAAGCCATTTAGAACATTTTCATGAGTTTTATTATTTTTGTTATTTTTGGGGATTTTTAATTATTTAAATGTTTGAAATAGGTTAAAAATTAAGTTTTTATTCTAAATATTTTTTTATTTTTAGAAAATACCCCTGATCATAGAGAACTCAAAAACTAAGTTTCATAATATTTTGAGCTGTATTTTGATTTTTAAAAATCATTTAAATGCCAAAAATGATGTTTATCTTTATGAAATCAAATTAAGTTATCAAAGGAACTCAAAATATTTTGAAGTTTTTATGGTGAGTTCTCTGGATCAAGAATGATAGTGGAGATAAAAAATTAAGTCATTTAAATGTTTATATTTTTCAGAATTAATTATCTTGATGATTTAGGGTTTGTGAAAATTAAGTATATTTTAAATGACTTGACCGATGAAATTATTTTCAAAAGCTTCTCTAGTCATTGTGGACCTTCCAAAATTTTCTTGGAATTTTTTAGTCAACATGCTAATTTCCATGGTTCTTCTAAGGAAATAATATGCAAAAACTTGAAAAATATGGATCTCTGTATAGAGACTTCCTCTGATTTTGGAAAAATCAGACGATATTTCCCTTGATAGAGGCTACAACATGCCAAACTTTCAAGCCAAGTTGATGTGTCAATATGCATGGAGAATCAAATGACTCCAAAAAGTGTTTAATTAATTAAAAATAAAATATGCATCAAATGGACTTGAAATAATTCTATATTGTTTTTCATGTTCACTGAGCAAGGAGGTTTTTTTATTTTATTTTTTTGATTTTTCTACATAAAGTTATGAATTTTCTAAGTGATGGGTATTTAAATAAATAAGAAAAAGCCCTATTTATCTATTTAAATAAATACAAAAGATATTTCCCTTGACAGAGGCTACAACATGCCAAAATTTCAAGCCAAGTTGATGTGTCAATATGCATGGAGAATCAAACGACTCCAAACAGTGTTTAATTAATTAAAAATAAAATATGCATCAAATGGACTTGAAATTAATTCCACATTATTTTTCTTGTTCACTGAGCAAGGAGGTTTTTTATTTTATTTTTGTGATTTTTCTACATAAAGTTATGAATTTTCTAAGTTATGGGTATTTAAATAAATAAGAAAAAGCCCTATTTATCTATTTAAACCGTGCGTGCTGACTAGATCCTACGCAGCTCTGAAGGCATTCGTGGCGCGCTCTGGTTGGACGCTTTCATCCACGTAGCTGCTAACTCGGCCTGTGGTTTATGTCCCAAAGCGCTGTCTTGCTCGATGTCCTCCATCCATTTGATACACACTCGATCAAACAGCTCCCCGTCATCATCCCCGATAGAATGATCCCGTGACCGTCCACACTAAAACCTTAAGATCTCAACCTAGACTCAACCAAATCACCTCGGGTTTGATCCTATGGACTCTTCTAAGTGAGACGAACACATCCATATGGTAATGATGCAATTAAATTAAGCCTAATTAAATGGAGAATTGAAATAGGCTCGGGATGAGGTGAGGTTTTATACATTTGCTCTGAGAAGTGAACTTCAATCAGAGGGCCTTGGCATGTTTGTTATGATCCAAAGAGGCTAGGGATTGAGTCTCTAGTGTTGGTGTAAGACCTAGGTATGAATTCGATCACGGTCGGATTTGGGTGTTGGTCTAGAGCTATGGTAGAGGCTCTGTGGAAGGGGGATTTTATGGGGCTTTGGCTTCTTTCACTGTTGTGAAGGTGTGGGTAGAGTTAATTTAGATTTGGTGGACTGTGAAGTTGTATTGGATTCTGTCCTGGTTTCCAGCAAGGTTTCAAGCTCAAAATTGAGCTTTGGCAGTGAGAATTGGTCAGGGAAAATTGTTGGAATGCACTGAGGGGATCTGGGGAAGCTCTGGATGAAGTTTGGAGAGGCCTCTCTAAGGAAATTTCAGCACACCTCCCATGGCCGTGGGAGGTGAGTGGAGGTCTCAAAGAAGCTCTGTGAGTGATTTGGGAAGCTCTCTCTGAGAAAATTTTTAGCACACCTCCCATGGCCGTGGAGGTGAGTTCCTGTGTGAAGTTTGGAGAAGCCTCTCTGAGAAAATTTCAGCACACCTCCCATGGTCGTGGGAGGTGATTTTAAGAGAAGTTTGGAGAGGCCTCTCTAAGAAAATTTCAGCACACCTCCCATGGCCGTTGAGGTGAGTTTTTATAAAACTGTCCATGGGGTGGCTCTCAGGGCATAAGTTTGGGTGCATTGTGGTGCTTAGGTGGAGGGCAACAGAGCTCCATCAATTGATTTGGCTGAGCTGGCCTCTAGGTTTGATTTGGGTGAGGTGCTAAGGGGGTGGCTCTCAGTTTTGAGCTTTTTCGGCCACTAGGCTGGCTGGCCGGCCAAGGGGAGGTGGCTAGGAGCTCAGGGAACCCAGGGGAATATTTTAAAGCAGTTTAGTGCAAGAATACCTAATTTTGGTAAGGATATCTTAAGCACATGCATTTTTGGAAATAATATCCCTTGATTTGGGAGAGCTGTGGTCCATGGCTTGATTTAGGTAGTTTCATGGTGTTTGGACTGGTCACTAAGTCCAACTAATGGCTGTGATGGAGTTAATTTGGTGACTTTAGGGTGGTTAGGTCACATTTAGTGCATGGGTCCAAGTGGGTGAAAATGACCGAAACTTGGATTTGGGCTAGCTTAGCCATGTCAATTGGTCCAAATAAAATTTTCATTTTGTGTAGATGATCATAAAGAACAAATTTGGTGAAGAATGGAAGTGGTTTTGAGCTCAATTGAAGGGTTAATTTGAGGGAATTTTGAATTTTAGTCAATTTGGTCATGTTGGGCTAGGCTTGGGTCTAGCTTGGGTTAGCCTTGGGCGAAGTCCAAATTGATTATTTTAAATGGTCAATAGAGACCCTATGAAGAGTCTTCAACATGAATTTGATGCCAATTTGGGGGTTAAGGCAATCAATTGGGTGAAATTTGGGGACTTAGCCAATTTGGGGCTAAATTTGGAAATTTTGGATTTAGGCCAAAATCAAATGGATTTGAGGCTTCACCAAGGCCAATTGATGGTTGATTTTGATGTATAAGAATGTTATAAAGATTTTGTAACATTAATTAGAGTCAATTGACTAGGCTATGGGTTCAATTTGGTGAGATCAGGTCATATGATCCCAATTAAGCTTGGATTTGGTTTAGCTTGGCCATATCAAAATTTAATTTGAGTTTAGGATTGTAGTTGGGGTCAATTGAGGTCATATTAATGGACATTTGGGTTGAATTTGGGGAAATTTGGGCCCTTAAAGGCAAATTTGGAGGTTTTAGTTAAAGATGGTCAAATTGGCCAAAATGTGTCATTTGATAGTTGAGAAAAATGAAATTGGGAATATTTAGGATTTATTGACATTTTCTGGGAATTTTTGAATTTTTTGGAATTTTTGGAATTTTGGGTTATGAAGGGGTATTTTGGTAATTTGGGGGTGTTTTAGGGGTAAATGGCCAAGATGGGTATTTTGGTAGAGTTGAGGTACCAATCATCACGAACAGGCCATGAACTAATGGAAACCCCATTTTGGGTCCTCTATATAGTATTCTTAGCCAAACCATAGCCCTAGGGCTGGTAGGTTTAGGGTACCATCTACATGAGTATCCCAAAAAGATCAAGGGACCTAGGCTAGAAATTGAGTTTAGGGTTGTGAGTGATTGTGAATATAAATGAGTGTAGTGAGTGCAGTGAGTGCCTTAGCTCCAGACCAACACCCAGGGTCAATCCTAAGGTCCAGTAGTCCTAAGGGTGACTCATCTTGAGTTTCCCTTATAGTGACCCCACCTACTAAGCGCTAGAGGTTAGGACCAATATGTGGAACTTCAAGTTGAGTAAAGAAGAGTGTAGAATTTCTAATGGTGAAGGTTCCATGTCTAGTTTTGTAAGAATAGTTAATAGGAAAGTCATTTGGCTAGACCTCGGGCTACTAAAGAAGAAAAATTAAACCTCAATCAAAAGTGAGGTCAACAAATGAACTCCCAATAGGTGTGATGTGCTGGGCAAGCACACAATGCATATTGGCGTTGACCAACACAATCAAGAAAAACCAATACAAACTCCTAAGTCAATAGACCCGTAAGTATGTGTAGAGTTGTGTGTGTGATTTGCTTCTGCTGGGGAATTAGCAGATGATCGTCTGGTTGAAACAAAGGAGTAGGGACTCTCACTGGGGATCAGAGAGTGAATTTTGAGATATGAAACTTCAAAGATTTCCAAAGGATGGGAGTCATTATGTAGGTGCTGACCCGAGGTGGAAATTGAATTTAAGTATCAATTCCGAAAAGACAAGAAGGGTCAGAATTTAGGTACTGACCTCAAAAGATGATAATCAGAATTTAGGTACTGATTCAAAGATGTGAGAATTAAAATGTAGGTATCAATCATGAGGTGTGAGAATTAAAATGTAGGTATCGATTCAAAGATGTGAGAATTGAAATGTGGGTATCAATTCGGTGATGTGAGAATTGAAATGTAGGTATCCATTCAAAGACGTGAGAATTGAAATGTGGGTATCAATTTAGAGATGTGAGAATTGAAATGTAGGTATCAATTCCGAGGTGTGAGAATTGAAATGTAGGTATCAATTTAAAGATGTGAGAATTGAAATGTAGGTATCAATTCAAAGATGTGAGAATTGAAATGTAGGTACCAATTCAAAGATGTGAGAATTGAAATGTGGGTATCAATTTGAAGATGATTGAGATTTAAGTACCAACCTCGAAAAATGAGAATCAGAATTTAGGTACAGATTCAAAGATGTGTGAATTAAAATGTAGGTATCAATTCAAAGATGTGAGAATTGAAATGTGGGTATCAATTCGAGGACAATCAGGATTTAGGTACTGACCTCAAAAGATGAGAATCAGAATTTATGTAATGATTCTAAGATGTGAGAATTGAAATATAGGTATCAATTCAAAGACGTGAGAATTGAAATGTAAGTATCAACTCCATAAGATATGGTCGAAATTTAGGTATCGACCTCGAAATGTGAGAATAAGAATTTAATTACTGATTCAAAAGTGAGAATTGAAATTTAGGTATCAATCTCAGGAGGAGAGTCAAAATTTAGGTATTGACCTCGAAAGGTGATAATTAGAATTTAGGTATTCATTCAAAAATGAGAATTGAAATTTAGGTATCAATTCAAGAAGAGAGTTAAAATTTAGGTATCGACCTCAAAAGATAGGAATCAGAATTTGGGTACTGATTCAAAAATGAGAATTGAAATTTAGGTATCAATCTCAAGAGGAGGGAGTCAGAATTTAGGTACCGATCTCGAAAGATAGCAATCAGAATTTAGGTGCTGATCCAAAAACGAGAATTAAAATTTAGGTATCAATTTCGAGAAGAGAGTCAAAATTTAGGTATCGACCTCAAAAGGAGAGTCGGAATTTATGTACCTCTCTCGAAGATAGGGAATCAGAATTTGGGTATCGATCCCAAAAATGAGAATTGAAATTTAGGTATCAATTCTAGGAAGAGAGAAACAAAATTTAGGTATCGACCTCGAAAGATAGGAATCAAAATTTAGGTATTGATCCGAAAAGAGAATTGAAATTTAGGTATCAATTTCGATAAGAGAGTTAAAACTTAGGTATCGACCTCGAAGGATAGGAATCATAATTTGGGTACTGATTCAAAAATGAGAATTGAAATTTACATATAGATTGCAGTGTTGAATTTGTAGAAGTGTATCATGTGAAAATGTTTATTTCGTAGAAGATTTGTAGAGCTTTGTGGGGTTTTGTGTAGAATGCAAAATTCTGCAAGGATGTAAAGAGAGTTAAGTTAGATAAAGACTGTTGTGCTACGAGTACAAGAGTAGGAAACTCAAAAAATGAGAGGCTCCACTCAACAAATTTGTTTCATTTCCTTGTTATTTTTATCACATTTAATTTTTTAAAATATGTCTTTAAAGTTTTAATATTTTAATTGGTTGATTTTCAAAAGAAATTTATTTTGTTGTTTATTTATTGGTGATTATTTTCTTTTTAATTTATATTTTAAAAATTTGTTGTTTCCTTCTTTGTTCATTGAAATTCTGAACCAACACGTGGTTCGTGGCTTTCATCCCTCACACAAAAAGGCAACTGACAGCAAGACATAATTTGAGAGAAATTTCCATTAAATTGCTCCAACAAAGATGTCATAAATCGAACACAGGCTAATGCTTTAAAAGGTACAATATATAGTCAATGTCGAAATATATCGAAAATATCTCATGATATGAATACATTGTAAACTGAATACATCAGATACATGTCATGCTGTTAAAAGAAAGTAAGTGAACCCTCTATGTCAGGTATGTTGTGCTTCTGATCAAGCAGACCTTCTAAGTCATGCTCCAGGATAAGAGTTCCCTTCGCATTTACTTAGAGGTACAACGTTCTCACAGCTCATACGAAATAACTCCTCCAATTCTGGGTCCTGCTGGAATCCGTATGGCATTTTACTGTCATCCATCCTACGGAAAGTCACAGACATCGTACGGTGTCGTACTCCTGCAATGCAATGTTTAGCAACGTTTGCACTGTTGCCCTTGAGAACAAGTACTGAACCGGCTGGAAGAGGAATGTCCACAGAACCTCTAAATTCACCAGAGCCGACGATATCGATTTCTTTCTCAAATAGAATATTCATTTTACTCATGAATGAAAAGACTCACAAAATCATGATGGTCAATGTGCAGGGGAATGCAATCACCCTCTTCATAAATATTGATAATGCAACTGTTGGGAATGCAAGTAATAGGTAGAATATTCCATTTGACCATCATTTTGATCATCCATTTTATCATCGGTCATAGCAGATCTACTTGATCATGTCTAAGGATCCCAGGCGGATTCCATTTTCTGTCATTTGTGAATTTATAACAACAGTCACATTGGATGGTGATTGTTCCCTTCCCTCTCATCCAATTCTTTGGCTCGAAATATATTCTTTTCATGAGAAGGTCCGCTTGGACTCTATCTCTTAAATCGAAGATGTAGTCTAAAATGCTTCTTTCATCAGTCTCCGAGAAAACCTTGGTCTACAGCTCCGGGCCTTTCAGTATATTGATGAACTTTCTCTGAACTTCTTCATAAAACTTGAATTCTCTTTTATTTACTCTGCTTATCTTGTAGTATTCTACCATAGCAGGGGTTGGCAGCTGTCACGAGCGTTCCTTCCTTTGAGCATCGGCGGGAACCCAAACTGGTGCTGGTCGATCTGGAATATGAGACTCGACCTCTAACGGGATGTACGACCCTGGGCTCCACGGTACATATTGATCCGTCCCCAGCGGGACATATGGTTCATCCATCATGAAATTCAGAGTCTGAGACTTGTTGGTGCTTGAAGTGTACACTTCCAATGTACTGAAATGTTATGGATGCAGAACATTACAATCCAGGCATTCTACAAACGTGTTCGTGGCTGATGTCCTGGCCGGTATTTCAACCTTGCATGTCGGGCAACCCTTTGCACAAAACATCCGAAACTAAAAGTGTTTCTGACTATGTCACAAACCCTGGTTATTCTTCCATGGTGGGTAAGCTAGCAGAAGTTTCTTTCAAGTCTGGATTGTAAATGTGCCCCTCAGGAATAGGGGTGCGCAAGTTGTTCATCTCTCTTTGACGTTTGCGTTCTTATCGTAGAAAAGCTCTCTGCTTCTTGCGATTGGCATTCCTACGTTGCGTCCTGCGAAGCGGAGTACTTGGTAGTCTTTTGTTATTGGCGACTATTAAGCCTCCAGCAGGTGTAGCTACCATGGAGGGCAGACGGCTGGACCCCTCCATCGGATCTTGCTCTATTATCACGTTCTTGCCCTTGCGTGACACATTGTCTTTAGTGGTCACTCTCAGTAGTAAAGGAAGTACCTCTTCTCTTTGCAGCTGACTAAGTCCATTAGAGGACCTTCGTAGTCCACGTCAACCTAGTTGAAATCCACGTTTAAGTCTATGGTACCGCCCCGCGGGGTCATCTCCTCATTTAATGCGAGTTCCAGCCATCTTGAAAAGCAAAGATCAGCCGCTGTCCCGACATTTTTCTGTAGAAGAGAGGAAAAAAGTCAGTGGGCCAAAACTTGTCATGAACAGGAACAAAACAAAGTATTTATTAAAGTAAATTTTAGTTTTTTTGGGTTCAAAGAATTTTATGTATGAGTTTTATTTAATTAAAAGTGGAAAGAAGAAAATTTAAAGTTTTAAAAAAATTTTCTCAAAATTTTGATTATATTGAGGTTAATTACAAAATTTGGACCTGGTCATAGACATTTGGCCATATAGATAACCCAAAAACAATCAAAGTTTCTAAAATTTCAAAGAAAGCAGAGTCAACCGACGTCAGGTTGCGTAATAAGTTTTCAGATATCGTCCATTTATTGGTAACATAGATCTTTCACCCCGGAAGTCCACTAACTGGTAGGCTCCTCCTGCGTAGACCATTTCAATGACAAATGGTCCCTCCCAAGTTGGCTCAAATTTTCCACCTATTTTACGGCGTGCAAGAATAGGTCTTTTGAGCACAATTATGAAGTCACCAACTTTGAATGTCCTTGGGCAGACCAATTTGTCATGGGCTTGTACCATGTTTGCCTGGTAAAGCTCCAAATGCTATTGTGCTTCCAGTCATTTTCCCTCGAGACTCTCCAGTTCTTAAAGTCTGAGTTTTGCGCTTTCTTCCATTATGAGTTGGTTGGCAACGGCGACTCTGAGAGATGGTGTCTGGATTTCTAGCAGTAGCACGACCTCGGCTCCGTACATGAACATATAGGGTATACACTGAGTGGGAGTCCTAAAAATCGTCCGGTAGGCCCACAAGGCTTCTAATAGTTTGTTGTCCCAATCCCTTTTGTTTTCATCTATTGTCTTCTTGAAAATTTGTACCAGTGTTTTATTGAAAGCCTCAGCAAGACCATTTGCTCTGGGATAGTAAATTGTAGAGTATCTCCAGTCTATCCCATGTCTTTTGATGAAATTGTTGATCTTTGTACTTCTGAAAGTTATCCCATTGTCGGAAATTATTCTTTGTGGTACTCCAAAACGGTAAACGATTTGAATTTTGAAAAATTGAAGGATGTGTTGTGTCGTAACCTCACGTAACGGTACTGCCTCTTCCCATTTGGAGAAGTAATTTGTAGCAGCAAATATGAACCTGTGTCCTTTGAAATATTGAGGGTATATCAGACCTATTATGTCTGTGCCCAAACACTTGAATGGCCATGAGGCAACAGTTGAGTCTAGCACATTCAGAGGCTGGTGTAAGACCACCCTATGCACTTCGGCCCTGACTGGTGAGCACCACACAATCCGGCATGTACCTCTTTAACAATATTTTGTGCCTCAGCTCTGCTCAAACACCGTAGCCACATCTGGTCAAATGATCTTCTGTAGAGAACATTTCCTATCAAGGTGTAAGACATAGCCCTTCTTGTGATGTGGTGTGCCTCAGACTTGTCTTCTGACAACTTTCAAATATGCAAATATTCTATTAATGGCTTGCACCAAACTTCGTTGATGTCTGCAACTATATTTATTGTTTCTTTTTTTCCAAGCTTGTGTAGAGTTTCAAAGTCAATCCGAGACAAGACTCGTCTTCCTTAAACTGTGACTTTAATGGAATCCTCCGGGGACACGCCATTTCCTTAGCAAGTTTTGCTAGAGCGTTGGCATGGGCATTATCTCCCACCCAGGAATCCGATAGAAAGTCAGATTTGGGATTTGCTCCAGGAGCTTCATTGTGTACCTATGGTAATCTGCTAATCTTGGTTTCAGAATTCTGCATTGTTCGGCGACTTGCTGGATGACGAGTTGGGAGTCGCCATAAATGACAATGTATGTTAATCCTTTGAGGTTCCCATTTCCAATCTGGTTGTTAAAGCTTCATATTCCGCTTCATTGTTGGTGCAAGGTGGTATGAGAACCTCAACATACCCTTATCTGGCGTGATAAAGATCAAACCAATCCCTGCTTTACCAGATATAAATGTGCCTGATCTTTTGTCTTTTCTGGCTGATCAAGCACCATCAAAGTACATTTCTCAGCGTTTTGCACTGGATAATTCTATTTGTAGTATTTGCTCGTTTGGTAACTCGTAGTTGAGAGAGAGAGGACCCAGTTGGCAGTGGGTGTGTAGCGAGAAAGTCTGCTAGTATTTGTCCCTTGATAGCACGGAGGGGAACAAAAGTTATATCGAATTACAATAAGATCATTGACCACCTTGCTAAACGTCCGGAGAGTGTTGGCCGGGTCATCAGATATTGCAATAGATTAACTTTTGAGATAAAGGTAATCTTATGATAAAACATGAAATGTCTAAGATTTTGGGCGGAAAATTTTAATGCTAGACAATGCTTCTCAATAGGTGGATACCTTACCTCTGTCGGTATTAGATGACCACTCAAGTAGTAGAGTGCATTTTCTTTACCCTCATCATTGACTTGGGCTAAGAGGGCTCCGAGAGAGTCATCTAAGGCCGCGGTATATAGTATCAGATGTTTCCCTGGGATAGGGGCTGCTAAGACAGGAGGTGTCATTAAGTATTGTTTAACGTCCTCAAAAGCCCGCTGGCATTTCTCTTTCCAAATAAATTTGCCGTCCTTTTTAATTAATGTCGAGAAGGGCTGACACCTACCTGAGAGATTAGAAATAAAGCGTCTCAGATATGCTAACTTCCCTTAGAAGGAACGTAGTTGTTTCAAGGTTTTAAGGGGAGGCATTTCCAAGATAGTTTTAATCTTATCCAGGTCGATCTCGATTTTCCGATGACGGACAACGAATGCTAGAAATTTTTAAGAGGTAACACCAAAGGCGCACTTTAAGGGAATCATTTTTAGGTCATATCATTGACCCGTTCAAACACTATCCTCAAATCGTACAAATGGTATATTTTCCATTTACTTTTGATGACCAAATCATCCACGTAGCATTCTGTATGGTTGTGAATGAGGTCATCAAAAGTCTTCGTCATTGCACGCTGATATGTTACTCCGGCGTTATTTAAGCCGAACGACATCAATGTGTAGCAGAAAATTCCAACCGGTGTTCTGAAAGCTGTAAGTACTGCATCCTCGAGAGCCATCTTGATTTGGTTGTATCCCAGATCCATCCATGAAGGAGAAAATTTCATGTGTTGAAGCGATATCCACCATCATCTCTGGTATGGGCAGTGGAAATTCATCTTTGAAACATGCCTTGCTCAAATCTTTGAAGTCGACACAAACACGGATCTGTCCATTTTTCTTCTTAACAGGTACGATGTTGGCTAACCACGTGGGGTACTGCTCTTCTTTCACAAAGTCGGCGTCTATAAATTTCTTCACCTCGGTGATAAATTGTTGTTCTATCTCAAGGCGCATTCTCCTTGGAGCTTATTTTACTGGGGTTATATTCTTGTCCATCCCAAGTTTATGGACTGCATCCTCTGCTGATAGTCCTGACATTTCATCATAGCTCCATACAAAGCAATCTTTAAATTCTGTTAATAGTTTGATCAATTCTACAGATTCTTCGTCATTGAGTAGAGAACTTATAAACGTAGGCCGGGGTTATTCTTCAGCCCCGAGGTTAATCTCTTTCAATTCATCAACGGTAGATTTAATTTTCTCCTCAAATTCTGGGGGAGCATCTTCTATTGGTTGATCATTAGAGTCATCCTCTATATTGAGCCAATCTTCTTCTACTCACCAGTAACAACCATGCAAAATCCACAATCATCGACTGGTCTGACTGTACCAAATCCGAGACCCTCTTTTAAGTTGGGAGTTTGACTTTTTACCGTTCCATAGTTTTTCAAAGAGTTAAAATTTATCTTTTGGTATTGAATTGGGAGTTCAACTTCTAGCATTCCATAATTTTTCAAAAAGTTGAAATTTATCTTTTGGCATTTGTTTTGGTAAGTAGTATTCCACAATTTTTCAAAGTGTTGAAATTTATCTTTTGGCATTTGTTTTGGTAAATGTATAGTATTCCATAATTTTTCAAAGAGTTGAAATTTATCTTTTGGCATTTGTTTTGGTAAATTTCGTAGCATTCCATAGTTTTTCAAAAAGTTGAAATTTATCTTTTGGCATTTGTTTTGGTAAGTTTCCTTTTACCATTCTATAATTTTTCAAAAAGTTGAAATTTATCTTTTGGCATTTGTTTTGGTAAGTGTCCAGGTACCATTCCATAGGTTTTCAAAAAGTTGAAATTTATCTTTTGGCATTTGTTTTGGTAAGTGTACCTGTTGAATTAATTTTCCATAATTTTTTAAGAAGTTGAAATTTATCTTTTGGCATTTGTTTTGGTAAGTGTCCTTGTTAAATTAACTTCTGAACACAAGGTGTTTTGGTAAGTGTCCCTGTTGAATTAACTTTTGAACACAAGGCGAGAAGTAACCAAAAGATAGTTGTTTTGGTAAGTGTCCCTGTTGAATTAACTTTTGAACACAAGGCGAGAAGTAAACAAAAGGCATTTCCATTAATTAATTAGAATCAACATCCAAATTTACATGTTTTTCCACCAAAAGGCAGTTCCACTAATTCATTAGAATCAACATCCAAATTTACATGTTTTTCAAGCTCAATAGAGGTAGAAGCACGGTAAAATTTGATCGGCTTTGAACCAACACTACGGACTTCCTTGACCCCTAAGCACAGTAAAATTTGATCAGCTTTGAACCAACACTACGGACTTCCTTGACCTCTAAACTCTAGACCTTTTAAGGGAGAATCAGAGTAAGGGTCATAGCATTCACATAGTGGTTTATCCGATCATACATTATTTCATATTCATTCTTTTCTGTATCTTCTAGGGATATCTCGTACTAAGGTCTTTTCTGTCTTGTCATCATTATCTCATCTTCAAAACTATCTTCCTCATCAATGTTGATAGTTTGCCTAGTCCGTTCAACAATTAAATTGATCCTTCCTCGTCCATGTCCCCTGCCTCGACCTCGGGTGCGCAAACTAAAAGGCCTTTCACCTCTCATTATAAGGGAGTGGTGAGAGATTGCTGAAGTAGAGTTGAATGACCTCCTCTTTGTGATTCTTCTGAATCTTTATGTTTGTTTGTCAGAATCTCGTGTGAGAAGATAGTCTTCTTTGGAGGCACGTAGTAGGCAACATCTTCATGGATACCAACTTCATGCACTGAAAATGGTTGTAGATCTCTCTTGGTGCAATTCTCTTGATCATCTTTGTGGTATTTGATGCACTGGTGTAGGGATGATGNATTGAAGTTTGCTTAAAATAGTGATATTCTGATTTTTAAAAATTATAAAATTATTTCCTAAGACTACTCTTGTCATAGGGAACTCACATGAATATTTGTAGAATTTTCTAAAGCACATGAAATTTCCTATAATTATTGGAATGAGCTCACATGAATATTTGTAGAATTTTCTAAAGCACATGCAATTTTCTATAATTATTTGAACGAATGCATAAAAACTTAGAAAATTAAGATCTCTATCTAGAGATCTCCTATGTCTTTAGAAAAAAATGCTTAAATTATTCACTTAGACAGATCTGTGTAGAGATCTCCTATGTCTTTGAAAAAATGCTTAAATTGTTCACCTAGACAGAGGTTACAACATATAAAAATTTGGAGTTAAGGTATTAACTCCATATGAATGGAGAATTGAAAAACCCTAACCCTAATG
>JXCR01141841.1:224067-238418 GCA_002079205.1 Phalaenopsis hybrid cultivar | reverse complement strand
AAGTCCGTGCAACCTTCTTAATGTCTGGTAAAAGGCATTGGGTTCATTTAAACTTTATTATGTTACTGAATAATTCATCCTGAATATCCTGAANCCGAACACGAACGAACACATCTTAGTTCGTGTTCGGTTTGTTAACTTATCGAACGAATCTAACGAGCCGAACGTGAGGTTCCTAATGAGCCGAACACGAGTTGTTCGCGAATAACGAGCCGTTTTGACAACCCTACAAATCGTGAAATGTGTGGTACTGAGGTTGCTGGCGCCGTTGAATAATGGAGTGCCACGTGTAAAGTTCTACGCGCCGTAGGATGAGGTGGCGCTTACTGTTTAAGTAGAAAAAACATGATTTATTTGACTCATTTAAATCTCATATCTCTGGAAAATCTTAATTTTGCATGGAAAAATCACAAAAATAAATTAAAAATCATCTTGCTTAGTGAACAGAGGAGACTAATGTGAACTAAAAATAATAATTATTTGCTTACTCTTCAATTTTTGATTAATTAAATGTTTTCTGTGGTATTTTAATTCATTATGGCTAAGCATTTCTTATCGTAGCTTGAAATTTTGAGAGTTTTTTTCCTTATGCCAAAGACTATGTTCTCTAATTTTCCTAAGATAAGACGATATCTCTGTGCTCGATGGCTATTCAGGCTTAAATTAATTTTATAAATTGAAATATCAGTTGGAAAATTATGGGATAAATTTTATTAGATTTCTTGTGGTCAGAGAAGCTTAAGAAAAATGTCATTATGGCTATAATAATTTTGTACATTTGTGTATTTACTTAAGTTTGTATATCTTGTACTAATTTATGTAAATTAAAAATTAATAAAAAATCAACAAAATCAATTACACATTATGAATAAAAATCATGTTAATCCACTGTAAAAATCTAAAAATTATTTGATTAAGTTTAAGCGCTAAGGTTGATTTTCGAAGAATTATTGTATTTTTGAACAAAAATAATTATAGTAAGTTAAATACATTTATAAAATTTATGAGAAATGATTTTCTGAGTTCCTGTAATCAGGATCACTTAGGAAAAATAAAAATTATTCCTAATAAAATATTTGATTTTTGAGCTATATTTTGAATTAAAAATAATTAAAATGATTAAGAAATTTTAGAAATACAAAAATATATCAAAATACTCTTAATGGTTTCCTTATCACTTGGGACTCATTAAAATATTTTTTTATAATTTCTCTATGTCAAAAATGAATTTCAAATGCTTAAAAATGAATTTTCCTTAATTTTTCTCATTAAAATAATTGTCATAAATAAATAAAAAATCATTAAAAAATAATTTATTTCTCTGAGTTTTTCGAAATTAAAAGGTTTTAATAAAATATAAATATAATTTTTTGTAATTAAATCATATTTAGTGATTGATTTAAACATTCTTTTGAGATTAATAAATAATTAAAATTGAATTAAAAATTTCATTAAAAAAATCATGGAATTTTGCCTAAGTGATTCTCTGAAAGAAGGGAAACTCTAATATTTTTCCATAAATAAAAAAGCATCATTTTAATCATTTAAATAAATAACTTTTTAAAAAAAAAAACATATTTTCTAAATTAAAATAAAAAAACCCATATTTTTTCTCCTTTGATGTTTTAAAATTTGAATGTCATTTGAATTGTGCTTAATGAGTTATGAAGTTAAGAGCCTCAAGGGTGAACTGGTAATTTTAGATTTTGGTACCTCAATCAAAAATAAGGATTAATAAAAGGGTAAATGAGTAATTTTGATCCTAATGAATATGTTTGGATGTTTGAAATGTAATGGGTAGAAGGTAGAAACCAACCTGACACCTTTCCGTAATAAGAATAAAATTATACCTAGTCAAATTATCAAGATTTGGACAATTCAAATATCAAGCCTAGATCACTATCAAGTCCTTTACTAAATCTAATTGGAGAAAGATTAGTAAATGTTGGAATTTTATTTCAGGTGATATGATTTTTGATTAAAAGAAGTCAGATCATCATTAATATTGGACTTAATCATAAGTGAAGCATCATCTCCCAAGTTTAAGCCTATCACTTGGAAATCATTTAAGTTTGATTAACTTCCAAATCTTAATAATTTGACTAGTTAAAATTTTATTCTTATTACGGAAAGCTGGAAGGTTGGTTTCTACCTTTTACCTATTACGTTACAAACATCCAAACATATTCATTAGGACATAAATTACTAGTTATAATAGGATTTAGAAGGATAAAATGATTGATGATAAACACTTCTAAGCACTGCAAGCCCAAATTTATTGGTGGGTACAAAATCCTTAATAACTTAAACTTGCCTTAGGGGTATTCACCCATATAATTTTTAAGTGAAATATCAACTGATTCAGTGAGTACCCTATCGTATGGATGATTAAAATATCAAGATTCACCAAGTAATGGGGTAATTTTAATTTGACCTGTGATGTTTAATGGAACAAAATGATAAGTTTAAAATGAACTTGAATGCTGCAAGAGATCTTTAAAGCAGTCTGGGGTCACTCCCTGAACACTTTGGAATCTCTGGATATTTTGAAGGACAAATTGAACTTGTTGTAATTAGTTGTAAAATCATCTTCTAAGATCTTTTAAACTTAATAAGTCATAGTTCAATGTTTGTTAGATACACCTTAAACTATTCTTAGTTTTCAAAAATTTATATACTTATTGTGAAAGCTAATCGTTCAGGGAGAAAACCGAGAAGATGATAGGTACGCTTTTAATAGTCTTATTTAATTTCTGTCATTTAAATTTCTGCAATTTACTTTCACTGCATAATATTATAACTGCTTGGTTGTACACTTTCTTATATTTGCAAAAATTAAAATTTCTTTCAAAAACTAATCAACATTTTCAAAAAACTAAACAATTGTTTCAAAGGTAAGCATAAATCCTCTTAAATCTAGCTAAACTTAAAACGTCCTTTTAAATTTATAAGAGTCACTCGAAGGAGGTAACCCACGGTTGCTAATGAGATCTCAATGGTTTAAATGGGTTTCATAACCCGTTTAAAGTAAGTAAATTTAAAAGAAAATATTGATACCGGAATGAGAGAATCGTGGGATTCTAATCGGTGTCGCTCTAATCAACTTCAACATCCCCCATGATATTTAAAGAACCATAAGCTTAGGAAATACATGATTTGAAATCAAGAGTTGACACGTTAAAATAATTAAATGCTATGAAGAAGAGCTTGGAGATAGCATTGTGGGAAGCATAATCATCTCCAATAACAAAACATTTCCACACTAGTTAAACCATTCTTTATAATTAAATAACTGAGCCGTAGTATTTCGAGGTTGTCAGCCTGGTGCAACATAAATCTTGAACTTTTTTCTTTAGGCCTTCGCACGATAATGTCATGCAATATAAGCCTTAACTCATTTTAGGATTCTGAGGTTGTTGTTCGTTACAACCTAAATTCTCACATCTTTCAAGCTATTTCTGTGATCGTCTCATGTGAATGTAAGCCCTGATTAATAAAACTGACAGGATGAAACATTTAAATAATTTCTTCCTCAAAATTGAAGCCAAACCATAGGATAGCTTAGGAAGTCACCAAAGTTCTTCTCAAAATCTGTGACATCTTCCAGTTCTTCTTCTTTTTGATTCCATAATAAATTTTCCAAATTCGAGTCATTCTCATTTCACACCTCTTTTGTCCGATCTCTTCAAAATGTTCTATCTCTTTGAAATTCCTTAAAGACAACATCCTCTAATTTTTATTGAGAGTTTTCTTAGGTGACTTCGGTTATCTAATATATAGTTAACTATAAGGGCTTGCCCCTTATAGGGAACTTTTCATGAACTCGGCTTAATATAAACCATATTTAATTTTTTTTATTAAATAAGGGAACTTGCTGATATAAATAAATGGTTTCGCAGGCCAAATGGATATCATAAATTCTTTAGTTTATTTAATCGTGCCGCACAAGTGAGTAGTGTATCTATTCTTCAAGATGAATGCATTACTTGTGGTGTTAGACTCATTTATTTAAACTATGAAGGTTATGAGATCGGTTTAATCATGTAATTCCAAAATTTAAAATACTACTTTTTTTTTTCAAATTATTTATATATATGTATTAGTTAAATTAAACTAGGTGTCGGGATTCCCATTCCAGCAACCGAAAATTGAACTTTTATGTGTCGACAGTTCTGGCGACTCCACTAGGGAATTGGTTTCTCTCTTTAATTATATTAGGCAATCTTGTCTTCATACATTGGTAATGTGTACATGTCCCTTATAGATCAAATCACCCGTCTTTTATTGGCATGTTTCACCCATTTCTTTATCGGGTAAGTACCGTCAACTCTTTCAGACTTCAGGACCATTTGCTCAATCACCTTTAAATAAAGAGGTTCAAAAGTTCATTAAAAGTTTTGTCTTTCTATGGAGCGGACCACCAATAGGTCTGTCGATGGACTAATTTCGCCTGGGCTTTGTGCGTTGTGAAGTTCGTCCCACACTAGGCCTAAAACTTTACATTCCACTTCGAGTTTGGTTTGATTTTTTTCAAATTAAATCAAGTTGTTTCGTCTTGCGCGCGCTCTTTAACGTTTATTACCTAAATAATTAAATCTTTCTGCTTTTGAACTATTTTTACAAAACCTTAAAACGTTCACAAACTAAAATTAAATAAAGGCTACCCAGTCTATAGATTGATATTTGTAAGTCTTTAGTGTTCGCATTAGGATTACAAGCTGTTGGCCAGATAACTAAGCCAAAAACTTTCTTTTTGAAGTTGTTGCAATGGTGCTTCTAACGCTCACTTTCTCGTGTAACTTTCCAACTAGCCGCAACGCAGACAATGTCACTCCCACTATCAAGTTTTGAACTAGATTCTACAAGCTTGAAGTCATGCTTGGAAATGCCCCCATCTGTTGAATTTAACTTGAATTGTCCCCAATATCTCCCTTCCTACAAGAAGGTGAAAATTACTGCTCCCCTAGCACCAGTCAAGTCTATTGGGTGACTTCTTTATCGTTTCCTTCTTTGGGGCACTCTTACAAGCAACAACTGATGGTACCCACCACAGGGAGCATGCCTCTTTTCAACATATCGATGTCATTGCTACAGGGCAAAATTGTGGAATGAAGCAAAGGTCTGAAGTATCAGACATCATTCTAGCCATTACTACTGAGTATGATGACCAAATAGAGGATATTCAAGAAAACCCTCAAGATCTTAAGATGATGTAGGAAGAAATTATTGAAGAGAAAGTTGAAAAGCTCAAGGATGAAACTTCCAAGTTAGCCAAAGATCATGGAGTAGCCATCAATAATAATGAAGATTTTGATTTTAATGGTTATATCGATGAATATTTCATGCATATTCATGTCATCGAGACTATAGCCGCTACATGTGCACGATGCCCAACCTCTCGTTGAAGGGAACACACCAGATGATTTAAGCAGAGCTATTTTATTAAGTGATGAGTAAATTAGTCATATGGAAACGAGAATTGATGAGATGGCTGCCACCATCGCCACCATGGCTATAGTTCATGGACAGTCCCAGTCACAACAGGTAGCTTCTTAAGGAGTTACCCAACCAAAAAAAGTTCATATTACAATGAAAGGAGGGAAGTTGCCTCCACCAATAGAGAGGATAAATAAAAGAAGGATTCCTCACTAAGTATAATACCAGATAAAGATATTAAAATGTTGGTCAAACAACAAGTTTGAGTGGCCTTGGCCCAATCTAAGGGTGGTGCATTGATTTCAAAGGGTCGACCTTAACTGTAGGAGTTTGATGTCGTACCCTACCTTAAGTGTTTTGTGTCACCAAAATTTAAGACATTCGACGAGATAAAAAATCTCAGGCAGCATATAGCACATTTTCGAGTTAGTTGTGGCAACACGGAGGTAATGAATCCTTGCACTTCCAATAGTTTGTTAGCAGCCTATCAGGAATTTCATTTGATTGGTACACCGAGCTGCTCAACGAATTAGTCAAGATGATTGCTGAGTTAGAACATTTGTTCGTGAAAAGCGTTACCAGAACATAACAACAAGTTTTTATTAGAGATATTGTAGTTGAGATGCAAAATTCTAATGAGACCTTAATAGATTATATCTTGAGGTGGAGAAACCTTAGCATGAAATGTGAACCAAAACTATAAGAACATCATGTGATTTATATTATACTCAAAAGCATCCATCGGACAGTAGTTTTCATGCTTAAGGGACTAAACATCAAGTATTTCAAGAAGCTGCTAAGCAAAGCCAACAATCTACTGGAGGAAGTTAAACACATGGAATCCCAAGAGAAGTTAGATAAGTACATCATAACGAGGATATTACAAAAAGTCTGGGACAGTAGCAACGGTTGATATAATAAAGCAGTCGATAAAGTTACAGGCAGAGCATTCTCAACAAAGTTCCCCTCAATGGTCACAACATGCTCAACAACAAGCACAACAGTTTGGCCAGTCTAGCCAACAGTCACTCCAGATGGGACCACACCAAGCATATGGTAGAATGGGTCCAACTATTTCAGAACAAAAAGGATTCTTTCAAAGATGAGTTATGCCAAAGATGTTCAAAAATTTAATTAAAAAGCCCGAGTTCAAATTTCTAGAACTGAAGAGTTTGGAAGATGTTGACCGAATGAAGTATCCCAATTTTTGTCGTTATCACAAGATGTTGGTACATACAATAGAGGGATGTTCTTTTTCAAGGACTGACGTGTGAGAAATTTTAAATAAGGAAATATAACAATTTCGAAGGAATATTTTAAAGAACTTTAAAATGGTTATGTAAATATGATTTCGGTCGAGCCAATAACTCTGATAGATCCGTGTTTAGAAAAAGATAGATGGAGGAAAGTTTGGAGAAATTCATCCAAGAATATACTGATACAGATTTAGATCATTTTAGCTTAGGCAACCGTTCAGAGTCTACAACCTACTCAGCCTAAGATGGAAATTTTGCAAAAAAATCACCATAACCAGAAGTGAAAGAGAAGAACAATGTTGTGAAGATAGATAGCTCGGGGGGAAGGATAGGGGTATTTCATCAATCTAACTCCAATCTCAGTATAAAACTTAGCCTCTATTAGAATAGTTGTCTCATATTCGGGAAATAAAATCCTCAAATTCCTAACCATGTATGATTATCTTTTTGCTTTATTGGGGTATTATGAATATAATGATTACAATTTTGGCTAAATTTTAATGGTTTCCAGTGATAGTGTAACTTATTTTTCCTAATCTAATTCCAATCTCAATTCCCAAACCGATNAGCTACTAAGCAAAGCCAACAATCTACTGGAGGAAGTTAAACACATGGAATCCCAAGAGAAGTTAGATAAGTCCAGGATAACGAGGATATTACAAAAAAGTTTGGGACAGTAGCAATGGTTGATATAATAAAGCAGTCGATAAAGTTACAGGCAGAGCATTCTCAACAAAGTTCCCCTCAATTGTCACAACATGCTCAACAACAAGCACAACAGTTTGGCCAGTCTAGCCAACAGTCACTCCAGATGGGACCACACCAGGCATAGGGTAGAATGGGTCTAACTATTTCAGAACAAAAAGGATTCTTTCAAAGATGAGTTATGCCAAAGATGTTAAAAAATTTAATGAAAAAGCCCGAGTTCAAATTTCTAGAACTGAAGAGTTTGGAAGATGTTGACCAAATGAGTATCCCAATTTTTGTCGTTATCACAAGATGTTGGTACATACAATAGAGGGATGTTCTTTTTTCAAGGACTGGCGTGAGAGGAATTTTAAATAAGGAAATATAACAATGCCGAAGGAATAGTTTAAAGAACTTGAAAATGGTTATGTAAATATGATTTCGGTCAAGCCAATAACTTTGATAGATCCGTGTTTAGCAAAAGATAGATGGAGGACAATTTGGAGAAATTCATCAAAGAATATACTGATACAGATTTAGACCACTTCAGCTCAGGCAACCGTTCAGAGTCTACAACCTACTCAGCCCAAGATGGAGATTTTGCAAAAAAATCACCATAACCAGAAGTGAAAGAGAAGAACAATGTTGTGAAGATCGATAGCTCGGGGGAAGGATAGGGGTTGCCTCTGTTAGATTAGTTGTCTCATATTCGGGAAATAAAATCCTCAAACCCCTAACTATGTATGATTATCTTTTTGCTTTATTGGGGTATTATGAATATAATGATTACAATTTTGGCTAAATGTTAATGATTTCTAGTGATAGTGTAACTTATTTTTCTCAATCTAACTCCAATCTCAATTCCCAAACCAAACCTTAAATCATACTTAAGTTCAATAAACCTAATAATAATAATGATGAAGATATTAATGATACTATTTATGATAGCATCGGGAGTGAGGAGTCAGTCCTCGAGTGCCACGGTGCGCCACTTGCTATTAACTTGGATCTCTCTGATGAAGAAGTAGAGACACCAGAAATTTGTCCTACAGCATCTCAGGAAGAAGAAATCACAGAAATAAATCAAGGAGTGGGAAAGTGTTACACTCGAGGTCAGCTCCAGTGGATAAAGGAAAATAAATAGTAACTCGAGAAAATGTACCTCCACCTCGGCCAGTGGAAGAAAGTGATCTAGTTGAGTGCTGAATGTAAAGTTTGACGCCCCATAGGATGAGGTGGCGCAGACTGGTTAAAGTAGCAAAATCATGACTTATTTGATTTATTTAAATCTTAGATTTCTGTGAAATCCTAATTTTGCATAGAAAAATTACAAAAATAAATTACAATAAACATCTTAATCAGTGAACATAGGAGAATAATGTAGACTAAAAATAAAAATTATTTGCTTAATATTTAATTTTTAATTAATTAAATACTCTCTGTGGTATTTGAATTCATTATGGCTAAGCATTGCTTTCCATAGCTTGAAATTTTGAGAGTTTTGCTCCTCATGCCACAGGCTATGTTCTTTGATTTTTCTTAGTTCAGACAACATCTCTGTGCTCCTAAACCTAATTTTCAAGCTAAGATGGCTATTTTGGCTTAAATTATTTATATAAATTGAAATATCACTTGGAAAATTATGGATAACTTTTATTGGGTTTCCTGTGGTCAAAGATGCTTAAGAAAAATATCATGATGACTTGAATAATTTTGTACATTTGTGTATTTAATTAAGTTTTTATATCTTGTACTAATTTATGTAAATTAAATATTAATAAAAAATTAACAAAATCAATTCCACATTGTGCATAAAAATCTTGTTAATCGACTGTAAAAATTTGAAAATTATTTGATTAAGTTTAAGCACTAAAGTTGATTTTCTAAGAATTATTGTGTTTTTGCACAAAAAAAATTGTAGTAAATTAAATACACTCAGAAAATTTATGAAAAGTGAGCACTTAGAAAAAATAAAAATTATTCCTGATAAAATACTTGATTTTTTAGCTATATTTTGAATTAAAAATAACTAAAAATAATTATAAAACTCTAGAAATACAAAAATATTTCAAAATGTTCTGAATGGTTTCCTTATCACTTAAGATTCATTATAATATTTTTTCTAATTCTTCTAAGTTAAAAGCGAATTTCAATGGCTTAAAAATGAATTTTCCTTAATTTTTTCTTATTAAAATAATTGTAATAAATTAATCAAAAATTATAAAAAATATAAATTATTTATCTGAGGTCTCTGAATTTAGAGGGGTTTAATAAAAATATAAATATATTTTTTGTAATTAAATCATATGTCCTGATTGATTAAAAAAAATTTTGAGATTAATAAATAATTAAAATTAAATTAAAAAATTAAATTAAAAAATCATAAAATTTTGCCTAAGTGATTCTCTGACATAAGAGAACCTCTAATATTTTTCCATAAGAAAAAAACTTCATTTTAATCTTTTAAATAAATTAATTTTTTATAAAAAAACATATTTTCTAAAATAAAATAATTATTTAAATTAAAATCTGAAAACCACATTTTTCTCGTCTCATGTTTTAACTACTCTATGGATAGGGTAATCAAAATTTGTTAAGGTCATTTGAATTGTGCTCAATCAGTTATGAAGTTAAGAGCCCTAAGGGTAAAGTGGTAATTTTAGATTTTGGTACCTTAAATAAAATTTAGGATTGATCAAAGGTAAAATGGGTAATTTTGATCCTAATGAATATTTTTTGATGTTTTAAACGTAATGGGTAGAAAGTAGAAACCAACCTACCACCTTTCCTAATAAGAATAAAATTATAACTTATCAAATTATCAAGATATAGAAGTTAATGAAAATCAAATGATGAGCTAAACTAGAGAGATGATATTTCACTTATGATTAAGTCCACAATTAATGAAGATCTGACTTCTACTAATCAAAATCCATATCACCTAAAATAAAATTCTAACATTTGCTAATATTTCTTCAATTAGATTTAATAAAGGACTTGATAGTGATCTAGGCTCTATATTTGAATTCATTTATTGTGATTTAGAAGGATAAAATGATTGAAGATGAACACTTTTAAGCACTGCAAGCCCAACTTTAATGATGGATAAAAACTCTTTAATAAACTAAACTTGTCTTAGAGGCATTCACCCATATAACTTTTAAGGGACATATCTATTGATTGATTGACTACCTTGTCATCGGGCTGACTAAAATGTCAAAATTCACAAAGTAATGTACTAATTTTAATTTAACCTGAGATGATTAATGAAAAAAATAATAAGTTCAAAATAAACTCGAATTCTTCAAGAGAACTTTAAAGCAGTCTGGTGTCACTCCTTGAACACCTTGGAATCTCTTGGATATTTTCAAGGACAAATTGAACTTGCTATATTTTGTTCGAAAATCATCCGCTAAGATCTTTCAGACTCAATAAGTCTTAGTTCAAAATTTGCTAGGTACACCTTCAATTATTCTTAATTTTTGCAAAATTATATACTTGTTGTGAATGCTAATCTTTCAGGGAGAAATCTGAGAAGATGACACGTACGCTTTTAATAGTGTCATTTAATTTCTGTCATTTTAATTTCTGCAATTTACTTTCACTACAAAGTATTATAAGTGCTTGGCTGTACACTTTCTTTTATTTGAAAAAATTAAAAACATTTTAAAAAATTAATAAACATTTTCACGAATCATACAAATTGTTTCAAATTTAAGAATAAATCCTTTTAAATCTAGCCAAACTATAAACATCCTTTTGACATTACAGGAGTCCCTCGGAGGAGGTAACCCACTATTGACACTATTTTGGTTGTGGAGTTGCCCGTTGGAAGCTGTCGGCCCACGGAATCGAAATCTCATCGCCAGCTTCAGAAAGGCTTTTAATTTGCATATATATATAGACATATATATATATATAGCACTATACCTCAAACCAACCCCATATTTTTCATAGTTTACATGATATAGCATTAAACCTCAAACCCTATATCTATCTCGAAAGATAAACACAAGACTTGAGGGTGAGGCTCAATCAAATAAACCAAGAAATATATGACATTTGTTTGGTCTTCAAAAACCATTTTATCTACCGACAAGTTCTCCTTTTTAATATGAAAAATTATTTACATCTTAGATAACCAAAGTCACCAAATAAAACTCTCGATATTAATAAGGAAATATTATCTTCAAGGAGGTCAAAAAGATAGGATTTTTTAACGAGATCGGACAAAGAGAAGTGAAAGGGGAATGGTTCAAATTTAAAACATTTTATTGTAGAGTCCATTGAGGAAGAACTAGGGGATGTAAAAGATTTTGAGGAGAATCTCAGTGACTTCCCAAGCTATCAAAATTTTTTGTTTCAGTTTCGAAGAAAAATTTTTAAAACTTTCATGCTGCCATTTTTTTTTTATTGCTTACACTTATGTGAAAAAATCACACAAATAGCCTGAAAGATCTAAGGTTTTAGGTCGTGACAAATGACAACCTCAGAATCCTAAAACATTCTAGGGCTTATATTATATAACTGAGCTGTACAAAGGTCTAAAGATAAGTTGATAATTTATGTTACATAAGCAAACAACCTCAAAATCTTATGACTTGTTGTTTTATTCTAAGGAAAGATATGTTGTTATAGATCCTCTTGCTATTGTAGATCCTCATGCTGCTCATAATGCTAGCTCCAAGCTCTTGGCCATGATGAGTTTAAGTTTTCAATTGTGTCTGGTTATGATGTCAAATCAAATGTTCTTATGGTTATGGTTCTTTAAATATTATGGGGAATATCAAAGTTGATTAGAGAGACGCCGGTTAGGATCCTACGGTTCCCTCATTATGGCAACATTATTTTCTTTCAAATTCACTTAGTCCAAATAAGTTCCATAATTTCATTTAGACTGTGGGAATGTTCTTTAGCAACCATAGGTTACCTCCTCCAAGGGATTCTCGGTCATCCGATAGATATGTCTTAATTTAGTTGCAATTGTTGTTTTGTGATGTTTAAGATTAAATTTTGAGTTGTCTTATAGTTTTAATGTTGTGGCGATGAATTTTCTCTTGGTTGATTTTAGCTTTGATTTTGGTTTTGTGGCTATCCTATCAGTTTTGGTTTTCATGTAGGGTGACATCATTGTTTAACATGCAATCTAGAGATACGAAGTACAGAAAGGTAAATGAATTAATTTAAAAGGGTACTTGTTAGTTCTTGTCGTTTCACCACCTAAAAGGTCAGCACTTGCAAGTTATGTATATAATTTTGCAAGGAATTTAAGCTGTAAAAGTAGAAGAACGCTTAGCTATGAAACCCCAAGTTATAATTTTATTGAATCTCACAAGATCCTAGTGGATGGTTTTAGAACAAAAATATGGCAAGTTCAATTTTCCCTTCAGAATGTCCAGTAGATTTCAAAGTGCTCGAGTCATGTCCCTGGACCACTTTGAAGATCCCTTGAAATATTCTGAGTTTTGTTTAAACTTATCATAATGTTCCATTAATCATCTGAGGTTGGAATATGACTACCATGTTCCCTAATGAAACTTAACAATTTAATCATCCGAAGGATAGGATACTATGTTGCTTAATAATTCATCTTAAGAACANTTGGGTCCATTTAAACTTTATTATGTTGCTTAATAATTCATCCTAGGAACAACTTGATGCTTAGCAAACATCGATGTCTTAATTATTCCCAAGAATAAGGTAAATACTAGGCACAACCTGATGCTCAGTGAACATTGATGTCTTGATTATTCCCAAGAATAAGGTAAATGTCATTCCTTTCAATTTGAAAATTATGTGGGTGAAGACCCTTTAGGAGACAAATTAGTGTTATTAAGAACACTTAGCAAAATTTTAGTCCTAATTGGACTTGTGGTGTTTCAAAAGAGTTTTATTATGTTAATTTTTCTAATCCTCTTTTAACAAGTGGATTTCAACTTAAGCNAAGAGTAGGGAGCAGGTCCATGCAACCTTCTTTATGTCTGGTAAAAGATCTTGGGTTCATTTAAATTTTATTGTGTTGCTTAATAATCCATCCTAAATATCCTGGTGCTCAGTGAACATTGTTGTCTTGATTATTCCCAAGAATAAGGTAAATGTCCAACCTGATGCTCAGTGAACATTGATGTCTTGATTATTCCCAAGAATAAGGTAAATGTCATTCCTTTTAATTTGAAAATTATATAGGTGAAGACCCTTTAGGAGACAAATGAGTGTTATTAAGAATAAATTTGAAAATTATATAGGTGGAGACCCTTTAGGAGACAAATGAGTGTTATTAAGAACACTTGAATTTGAAAGTATGTGGGTAAAAACCCTTTAGGAGACAAATTTGTGTTATTAAGAACACTTAGCCAAATTTTACGTCCTAATTGGACTTATGGTGTTTTAAAGGAGATTACTTATGTTGATTTTTCTAATCCTCTTTTAACAAGACTTGTGGTGTTTTAAAAGAGTTTGATTATGTTGATTTTTCTAATCCTCTTTTAATAAGTGGATTTCAACTTAGGTCCACCACTAAGTCCTTAAGATCTAAGTGAATGTATTAAATGTGTGTATTAATTTTGAAAAAAAATAAGACATTAAGTGAACATTATCAAGATCATTTAAACATAATTTTGATTATTAAAAAAGGGTGTGAAATCATTGATTTCTAAAGTTATACCCCAAAATTCAAAAGTCATTTTATGCTAATGAAGTTTCCAAAATTTTGATAATTATGAGAATTATTCATTTATCTTGTAATTTGGCAAAGTGAAGTGAGTTTCTACCAAGTAAGACCATTTTTTATTGCAAATGATCAAATGAGTTAATTAATATCAGAAATTACCCATTTCCCATTTTGATTAAGCCTAAATGTTCATTAAGGCCAAAATATCCAAAATTACAATTTTGCGTCTAATGGTCCAAACATTCATAATTTGTGAAATTTAAGTCAAATAACTTTGAAATTTTTATGTAACCTTACTGATA
>JXCR01141841.1:172824-217915 GCA_002079205.1 Phalaenopsis hybrid cultivar | reverse complement strand
TGTGAAAATTGAAATTATTAGATCAATTTTTGAAAAGTTATGAATCAGACATATCGAACTGATTCAAGGTAGAAATTGAAATTATTGGATCAATTCTGAAAAGTTTTGAATCAGACATATCANGTTATACCTTTGCTCCGAGAGGTGTAGCCTCAATCAGAGATTCTTCACACCTTCGTTATACTCCAGAGAGCTGNGTTTAAAGTATATTTTGTGTATGAGAATCAAAATTTGGGTACTGATCTTAAAAAAAATGTGTATCAGCAGGATAGNAGTCATATGGCTAGACCTAGGCTACTAAAGAAGTTTTCTAGACCTCAACCAAAAGTGAGGTCAACAAGTTGCAAGATCTATGGTCACGTAGTCTGTAGTTCATCACATAGGGCTTAGTGGAGAACTATGATGATGTCCATAGGCTACAGNGCCCCTAAGGGTCCAAACTTTCATAATTTGTCAAATTAAAGTTAAATGACTTTGAGATTTTTATGTAATCCTACTGATAGGTCAATTAAGAACATAGGAAAATGTGAATTTTCACAATTTAATTTAATTCATATAATTATTTTTATGCAAAATGTGAGAGGAGGAGATAATGTGAATTTTCACAATTTAATTTAATTCATATAATTATTTTATTCAAAAATACAATTTAAGTCAAATGACTTTGAAATTTTTATATAACCTTATTGATAAGTCAATTAAGACATCAGAGGAAGCAATGTGAATTTTCACAATTTAATTTAATTCATATAATTATTTTTATGCAAAAATATGCATTTTCACAAATGACTTTGAAATTTTTATGTAACCCTACTAATAGGTCAATTAAGACATCAGAGGAGAAATGTGAATTTTCACATTTTAATTTAATTCATATAATTATTTTTATGCATAAATATGCATCTTCAAAGAAAATTTCAAAAAGTTAATTTAATTCATATAATTATTTTCATGCAAAAATATGCATCTTCAAAGAAAATTCCAAAAAATGATCAACACAACTTCTAATCACTTGAAATTTTTATGTGAGCTAGCCCTAGACTAGGAAGTCATTTGGCCAAAATTTTATAATTTTTTGAAGTTTCTGTGATTTATTAAAATTAATTGAAGTTTTGGGGACTTTAATAAAAATAAAATATTTTATATGTTGAAAAATATGTTTTATATTTTTGGAAAATCTCTCTGAGGTCAAGGAACCCATAGAATTTTATTTTTGTATTTTTCTGATTTTTATTTGATTTTTTAGAATTATTTTGGTGAAAATTCTATTTTTAAGCCTTAAAAATCATTTTTAAGGTTTAAAAATAGATGTATTTATTTTTAAACCCTGGAAAAAAAAATATTCCAATGATTCCTAGGAAATAATTTGAAATATTTTCATGAGTTTAATATTTTATGATTTATTATTATTATTATTATTTAATTATTAAAAATAAATAAAATAACATAAAAATCAAGTTTTTATTTTAAATAGATTTTTATTTTTATTAAATCCCCTTGCAGAAAACTCAAAAAACTAAGTTTGATAATTTTTTGAGTTATATTTTGATTTTTTAAAAATCACAGAGAACTCAAAAAACTAAGTTTGATAATTTTTTGAGTTATATTTTGATTTTTAAAAATCACACTCAAAAAAACTAAGTTTCATAATTTTTGGAGTTATATTTTGATTTTTAAAAATCATTTAAGTTTCTAATTTGATAGTCACATTTAAAAATCAATTAATAATATTAAATGATCTCCAAATGACTTAAAATTTTTATGGTGAGTTCTCTGATTCATGAGCCACAGTGAAAAAAAAATTCAAGTGATTTTAGTCTATATGTGCTTCAAATTAAATGTTTTAAGCAAATTAGGGTTTGCTCAAAATAGTGATGTTTTGATTCTTAAAAATCATGAAATTATTTCCTAAGACTACTCTGGCCATAGGAAACTTACATGAATATTTGTAGAATTTTCTAAACCATATACAATTTTCTATAATTATTTGAATATAAAATGCATAAAAACTTAGAAAATTAAGATCTCTGTCTATAGATCTCCTATATCTTTGGAAAAATGCTCAAGTTGTTCATTTAGACAGAGGATACAACATATAAAAATTTGGGGTCAAGGTCATAATTCAATATAAATGGAGAATTGAAAAACCTTAACACTAATTCATTTTTTAAAAATAATTTATGCATCAAATTAATGTGAAAATAATTCCACGTGGTTCTCCTCTGTTCACTGAGCAAGAGGTTTTTTTTTATTTTTATGAATTTTGTACACAAAGATATGGATTTTTGAAGTTTAGGAGCTATTTTCTGAATTTATTAAATATCCTATTTATTTATTCAAACTGCGGGCTGACTGGATCCTCGGATCCGTCGAAAAGCCACTCGGCGCGCTCCTATTCTACGCCGCCTTCTGACTCAGTTGCCACGCGGCCCGCTGTATCGTCCCGGATGATCATCCGGCTTGATCTCTGCCATTCATTCAATTCAAGTGAGAATGGACGTCATCCGTTCATCGTCCCCGATAGGCTTAACCGAGAACCGTCCATTTTAAAACCTTAATATCTCTCCCATTTCTTTATGTATTTTGATGATTATTTTTTTAAATTGTTCGTCTTGAAGAGATGAACACATCTATATGATAAACATGCTATGAAATCAAGCCATTATAAATGGAGAGCTCGCGAAGGCTCGGGAGAGTGAGTGAGGTTATACCTTTGCTCCGAGAGGTTTATCCTCAATCAGAGATTCTTCACACTTTTGTTAGGTCCCAAAGAGCTTAGGGATGAAGCCTCTGGCTCTGGTGTAAAGCCTATGTATGATTTTGACCACAACCAATTTTGGGTGTTGGTTGAGAGCTATGGTGGAGGCTATTTCAAGGGGGGAATTGATGGGGATTTTGCCTCTTTCACTGTTGTGAAGGTGTAGGGCACAATTTATTTGAAGTTTGGTACATTATAGGTTGGGATTGGGGTTTATCCTTATTTCGAGCAAGAATTCAAGCTCAAAATTGGATTGCCATGGTGGTTTGAGAAAGGGAAATGGATTGCAATGTACTAAGGGTCTCTTAGGGAAGCTCTCTGAGGAGTTTGGAAGGCCTTGGTGAAAATTTTTTTACCCCCTTANTAGTTCCAAGTCAACACCCAGGATTGACCCTAAAGCCAAGTAATCCTATGGGGATTCTTCTTGAATTCTCTTTTAATGATCTTACCTACTAAATGCTAGAGGTTAAGATCAATATATGGAATTTCAAGTTGAGTAAAAAAAAGAAGAGTTTTGAATTTCTAATGGTGGGGTACCTCTTCTAGTTTTCTAAGACTAGTCAATAGGAAAGTCCTATAGCTAGACCTAGGCTACTAAAGAAATTTCTAGACCTCAACCAAAAGTGAGGTCAACAATGATCGTTGAGGATACAACAGAAAGATTCACTGTCCCACCATCGGTGTTTGAAACTGGATCGAGTTTGAAGATTATGCCATTAACTAGGTCACAAAGAAGAAAATGTAGCCAAAAGCTTCAAAAGGCTACTAAAGCCCAGATTTTTAAGAAATGTCTGTTGATGAATATCCTCATTAGAAGGAATTAGAATTTATGGAGACCTATCCACCTCTGTGAGGGAGTGGGTTCCATCCTCTAATGGACACAAATGTGTATGAAAGTGCTCACAAGATTGTTGCTACTTTACCGTTACCTCATGGACATGATGGGGAGAGAAAGAAGTCTACTCCTATCTTCCAAGTTAGTACAGTATTCCAGAGAATAGCTACCAAAGAAAGTTGTTCAGACAGTAAATTACTTAAATGAGTGGGATGTGCAGTATCCCCTCGCATGATGAAAGAATTTCTAAGAGATGTCAGAATCGCCAGACGATCTTAAAGATTAATTGAAACTTTGTCTGCCCTTATTTCTGTCAGATTCTGCCTGGGAAGCCGAATTGATGCTTCTGTCATCAGCACTGATTCTACCATTACTACTCCACGATCTGCAGGTTGTCGATCGGTTAAGTCACATCTGGGTCCGAGAATTCTACTAATTATCAGTCAAAGGGATGTTTCTAAAGTTTCAAAGGACAAAATGAAGAGGTTACCTGATACGCTATATGGTCTTCACAATGGGGAGCAAACCACTCTTCGATATGCCAATGCCTCTATTGAGACACCTTATCTCAAGACATCACCGTTGAAGAAAAATATATGGGTACCTAAGGTAGTCGTACTATTACAGTTCAATGAGCCCATAGGGCAGGAACATCGAATGAAGCAAGGGTTTGAAGCATCCAATATTGTCGCACCTATTGTTACTAAGTTGGATGACAAATGGAGGATGTTCAGTAGAGTCCCCGGATCTTAAGATGATTGACGAAAATGTTGAGAAGCTTAGGATCATGATTTCTAAGTAAGCCCGAGAACATGGGGTTTCCACTGATGATGATGATGATGAAGATTTTGACTTTAACAACTATTTGGATGAAGACTTCGTGGATATTCATGTCATCAAAGCCAAAGCCCCGACATCTACTTGTGATGCCCAACCTCTCATTGAAGGAAATGTCATAGATGATCTGTGTAGGGTTGTTCCACTAAGGGATGAGAAAATCAGCCAAACTGAGAAAAGGATGGAAGAGATGGCCACTTCCATGGCTGTCATGGCTACAGTTCATAGACACTCTCAAGCACAATAGTTAGCTTCTCCAGAAGTCATCAGTCACAGATTATACATTTCACTAATGAAAGGAGATAAGTTGCTTTGGCTAACAGAGATGATCAATAGAAGAAAGACTATCCATCGATCGGCATACTAGAAAAAGAATTTAAACAAATGGTCAAACAAGTTCAGGAGGCCTTAGCCCAATCTAAAAGTTTGATGTTGTACCTACCCGAAAAATTTTGATGTTGTACCATACCCTAAAGGTTTTGTGTATCCAAACTTTAAGATATTTGACGGGACTGGAAATCCTAGACATCAAATAACGCATTTCAGAGCTAGTTTGGTAATACTGGAGGTAACATACCTTTTCTTTTCCATTAATTCGTCAGCATCCTATCAGGAATTGCATTTGATTGATACGTCGAGCTACCCAATTGATTAGTGAAGACATTCGTTGAGTAAGAACAATTATTTTTAAAGAGATTTGCCAGACAACAACACCATGTTTCTATTGGAGATCTCGTAGTGGAAAAGCAAAAGCCTAACGAGACTTTAGTGGATTATATCTTATGGTAGAGAAACCTTAGCATGAAATATGAACCTCAACTACAGGAACATCATGCGATTGAGATCCTACTCAAAATCATCTTTGGGCTAGTAGCTTTCCTGCTTAAGGGACTCACCATTAAGTCCTTTGAGAAGCTACTTAGCAAAGCTAGCAATCTGTAAGAGGAAGTTAAACACATGGATTCTCAGAAGAAATCAGAAAAGGCTAGAACAACCTGAATATTCAAGAAGAAGTCTGGGACAATGGTAACGGTTGATAAGGTAAAGCAATCTATGAAGATACAAGCAGAACATTCTCATCAAATTTTCCAGTCATCATCATAGCATGCTTAGCAAGGAACACAATAATATGGCCAGTCTAGCTATTAGTTGCATCAAGGAGGACCATATCAAACAAAAAATAAGAAGGGTCTGACCCATTTGGAACTGAAGAAAGCAGTATATTCCTTCAAAGATGAAACTGTACCCAAATTTTTTAGACGTCTAATGGAGAATCCTGAGTTTCGATTGCTAGATCCAAAGAAACCCTAGGAATTTCACAAGACATATCAGCCCAATTATTGTCCATACCATAGAATGCTTGGACATATTATAGAGGAATTTTTTATCTTCAAGGATTGGCTTGAGAAAAATCTTTAGGGAATATAACAATCCCGAAAGAATATTTAAAAGAACCTAAAAAAGGTTTTGTACATATGATTTTGGCTGAGCCGATCGTTCCGATAGATTCATATTCAGAGAAAGACGGAAGGAGTACAGTTTGGAGCAAGTCATCCAAGAAGATACTTGACCAGAATCAGACCACTTCAGCACAAACAGTCGTTTAGAGTCTACAAACTGCTCAGCCCAAAATGAAGATTTTGCCAGAGAAACCACCGCACCAAAAGGGAAAGAGAAGAACAACATCATGAAGACCGATGGCACGGGGTTTAGGATAGGGGCTGCCTATGTTAGATTGGTTGTCTTGGATTTGGGGATAAAAATTACCAAACTCCTGACCATGTATGATTATCTTTTTACCCCACCGAGGTATTATGATTATAATGACTATGATATCAGCCACGTTTTAACTGTTTCTAGTAAAAATGTAACTAAATTTGCTCAATCTAACTCTGATCTCGATTACCAAACTGATTGTCAAATCATACTCAAGTCTGATGAACCACCCATTAACCAAAATGAAGAAGATGTTGACAACATTGGTTATGAAAGCAACTAGAGTGAGGAGCCAGTCCTCAAGCGTCATGAAACGTCACTCACCATTAATTTAGATCTCTCCAATAAAGAAGAAGCAACAAAAAATTTACCTACAACATTGCAAGAAAGAGAAGAAGTTATAGAAATAAACCTAAAGAGTGGAAAGTTATTACACTCGATAACAGCTCCAGCGGATAAAGGAAAGCAAATTGAAACTTAAGAAATGCTTCCTCGACCTCCATCAGTGGAAGAGCCACATAACCAATTAATAATTGAAGGATTATATAAATTGGATTATAACGTGCTAGCTCATCTTAGGAAGTTGTCGGCCAAATTGAGCATCTATGATGCTCTGATCCAGTCAAAAGAGATGAGAGAGTCCCTGGTTACAGCCTTTCTTGACCCTGAGATTTGCTTAGCTTAGTTGGTCAGCACATCGTTGGATGAAGTTTGCTCATTAAAACAACTGCCTGGGATAATTTTCATTGATGAAGACTTGTTGCTTGGTACCGCTGACCCTAACTGACCGCGCTCTACATCTCTGTCAACATCGGCAGATTCGTATTGTCCAGAGTTTTAGTGGATCCTAGAGCATCACTTAACTTAATGAGTCTATAGACATTGTCATACTTGGATATTTAGGCTCAAGATCTTACAACTGATAAAATGATGTTAAGAGGATTTCATTAGAATGGAGAAAGAGCCCTTGGATCAATTACAGTGCTTATGAAAGTGGGAGAGCTAGTAACGACTCTTAAATCCCATATCATTAACGCCAAGACCTCTTTCAATGCTTTACTTGGTCGACCATAGATTATGAGCATAATATGGTTCCATCATCTCTATATAAGTGTATTAAGTATTTAAAGGAAGGACAAGAACATTCCATCATGGGAGATTTATAGCCATTTTCGGTTCATGAAGTTAGCATTCATGAAGACGCTGCTTACTACGCACCTACAAAGAAGACTGTCTTCTCTCGTGAAGTGGTGATAAATAAGAGTGAAGATTCAAAAGGATTACAGGGGCAAAGCCATTTAGCTCCGCTTCAGCAATCTTCCTCCACTATTTTCCAACGAGTTGGTGGGGGATTCTTTTAGTTTACATACACAATGTCGAGGCTGGGGATGAGGACGAGGAAGAACCATTACAATTACCGAATGGACTAAGATGACCATCGACATTGATGATGAAGAAAGCTCCGAAGAGGAAATGATGATGACAAAATTGAAGAAACGACAGTACGAGATATCCTTGAAAGATGTGGAGAAAAGTGAATACGAGTTGATGTATGACCGGATAGACCACTATGTGAATTATATGTCCTTACTCCAATTCTCCCTAAAAAGATCGAGAGTTTAGAGGTCAAGGAAGTCCGTAGCGCTGATTCAAAGCCGATCAAATTTTATCATGCTTCTAATATTTAAAATCATGTAAATTTTTATGAGGATTCTAATGAATTATTGGAATTACCTTTTGATTAATTTTCTCCTTATGTATAAAAGTTAATTCAGCATTGATATTTGCCAAAATAAATGTCAAAAGATAAGTTACAACTTTTTTTATAATTATGGAATGTTAGAAGTCGAACTCTCAATTCAGAAGAGGGTCTCAAATTTGGTACGGTGGGACTAGTCGATGATTTAGAATTTTGTATAGTCGTTACTAGTGGGTTGGAAAAGGATTGCTTCGATGTAGAGGATGACTCTCAATATTATTTAATAGAAGACGCCCCACCAGAATTTGAGGAATAAATTAAATCAACTATTGTTGAATTGAAAGAAATTAACCTTGGGACTGAAGAACAGCTCTAACCTACATTTATAAGTTCTCTACTCAGCAATGAAGAATCTTTAGAACTGATCAAGTTACTATCATAATTCAAAAATTGCTTTACATGAAGTTATGATGAAATGTCAGAGTTATCCCCAGAAGTCGCACTGCATAGGTTAGGGGTGGATAAAGATATGACCCTAGTAAAGCAAGCTCTCAGAGAATGTGCTTGGAGATAGAGCAGCAAATCATCATCGAGGTGAAGAATTTAATAGATACTAACTTTGTGAGAAAAGAGCAATACCCCACATGGTTAGCCAATGTTGTACTAGTTAAGAAGAAAAATGGACAGGACTGTATTTGTGTCGACTGCAGGGATCTAAACAAAGAGTGTCCAAAAGATGAATTTCCTTTTATGATACCATAAATAATGGTAGACATTGCTTCAACACATAAGATTTTCTCTTTCATCGATGGATCGTCAAGCTATAACCAAATATGGATGGCTCTAGAGGATACAACACTTACAACATTCAGAACACCGATTGGGATCTTTTACTACACAGTGATTTCATTCGGGTTGATGAACCCTGGAGCAACATACCAACGAGCTATGATGAAGATTTTTTAGGCTCTCATTCGTAATCAAGTGGAATTCTACGTGGATGATTTGGTCATCAAGAGTAAACTAAAAATAGACCATTTGTACAATTTGAGGATCATGTTCAAACGATTACAATAATATAACCTCAAGATGAATCCCTTCAAGTGTGCCTTCGACGTCACCTCTAAGAAATTTCTAGGATTCGTTGTTTGTCGTCGGGGAATCGAGATTGACCCAGATAAGATTAAATCTATCTTGGAAATGCCTCCTCCTAAAACCTTGAAACTACTACACTCCTTCTAAGGGAAGTTGGTAGTTGTCTTATTTCTAATCTCTTAGGTAGGTGTCAACTCTTCTCGGCATTAATTAAAAAGGATGCCAAATTTATTTTGGAAGAGAAATGTCAGCGAGCCTTTGAAAACGTTAAGTAATACTTAATGAAACCTCCTGATTTGGTAGCCCCTATCCTAGGAAAACCTTTGATACTTTCTATCGTGGTCTTAGATGACTCTCACGAAGCCCTGTTAGCTCAGTTAAGGACAAGGCTAAGGAAAATGTGCTCTAATACTTAAGTCACCTTCTAATAACGACGGAGATAAAGTATCTGCCTATTGAGAAACATTATTCAGCTTTGATTTTTGCAGCCCAAAATCTTAGGCATTACATGCTTTCTCATAAAATTACCCTTATTTTGAAAGTTAATCCGTTACAATATTTGATGACCCGACCAACACTTTACGAACGTCCAGTAAGAAGGTCAATGATTTTATTTCAATTAGATATAACTTTTGTTCCCCTCCATGTTATCAAGAGACAAATTTTAGCAAATTTTCTCACAGCACACCCACTTCTAGCTGAGTCCCCACTTAACGATGAGCTGCAAGATGAACAGGTATTATAAATGGAATTCTCCAGTGAGTAACAGTGGGATATGTACTTTGATGGAGCTTCATCAGCTAGAAAAGACAAAAGATCAGAAACAATTATACCGGGCAAAGTAGGAATTTTTTTATTGTCATCACGCAAGATAAGGGTACGTTGAGATTCTCCTACCACCTGACAGAGCCGTGCACCAACAATAAAGTATGATATGAAGCACTAATCATTGGATTGGAATTAACAATTTTGATGGATATAACGGATAATGCCATATATGGTGAGTTTCAACTCATCATTCAACAAGTCGCCAAACAGTATAAGATTTTAAAGCCAAGGTTAGAAGAATACCACCAATATATAATAAAGCTGTTTGAACAGATCCCCAGTGTGACTCTCAATCGGATTCCTTGGGGAGATAATGACCATGTCGATGCTTTAGCAAAACTTGCCAAGGAACCGGCATGTCCCACGGAGGGTTCCATTGACATTACATTACAAGGGTGTCAGTTTCTATCTCAAATCGACCTCGATAATCTACATAATATCAAAAGATAAGAAGGAATGATGATTGTTGTATTGACAGATAATACCAAAGATTGGTGCAAGCCATTAATAGAATACTCACAAACTACAAAGTTACCAAAGGACAAGTCTGAGGCATATCATATCACAAGAAGAGCTATGTCATATGCTCTAGTGGGTGATGTCCTCTATTAAAGATCGTTTGATGAGATGTGTTGCGATGTTTGAGCAGAGCAGATGCACAAAATATTAACAAGGAAGTACATGTCAGATTGTGTTGTACTCACCAGTCAGGGCCAAAAATGAAAATTAAGATCAAAAGACACGGACATTATTGGTCAGCCATGATGTATGATTGCATGGATACAGCAGAAAGTGTCACCTTTGCCAAGTGCATGGGGCGGTCTTACACCAACCTCCAAATGTGCTACACCCAACTATCGTCTTGTGGCCATTCGAGTGTTGGGACACAGACATAATAGGTCCAATAGACCCTTCATCCTCTAAGAGACAAATATTCATTCTTGCCGCTACGGATTACTTCTCCAAGTGCGCGGAGGCAGCGCCGTTACAAGAGGTTACAACAGTGCACATCCTTCAATTTTTTAAAAGCCAAGTCGTCTACAGTTTCAAAGTTCCATGCAGAGTGATTTCCGACAATGAGACAGCCTTCAAGAGCATAAAAATCAACAACTTAGTCATGCAGCATGGGATAGATTAGAAATACTCCACGATCTACTATCCCAGGGCAAATGGATAGGTCGAAACCTTTAATAAGACACTCGTAAAAATTTTGAAAAATATATTGGACAAAAACAAAAGATATTGGCATAATAAATTGTTAGATGCTTTATGGGACTACCGGAAGACGTTCAGAACTCCTACTCAATGTACGCCATACGCACTCGTGTACGGGTTAGAGGCAGTACTGTCGCTAGAAGTCTAGACACCGTCTCTCAAAATCACTGTCGCCAACCAAATTACAATTGAAGAAAGTGCAAAGATCAGACTTGAAGTATTAGAAAGTCTCAAAGGAAAACGACTAGAAGCACAACAGAATTTGGAACTTTACCAAGTGACGATGGTACAAGCTCATAACAAACTGGTCCGCCTGAGGATGTTCAAAGTGGGTGATTTTGTTCTTGTTCTCAAAAGACCTATTCTTGCACGTCGCAAGATAGGTGGAAATTTTGAACCAACTTGAGAGGGACCATTTGTTGTAGAAAAGGTATATTTATGAGGAGTCTAGCAGCATATGGATTTCCGAGGTGAAAGACCCATGTTGTTAATCAATGGATGATATTTGAAGACATCCTACCCTACGTAACGTTGCATGAAACTACCTTTTTGAAATTTTGATTGTTCTAGGGTTATCTATTTGGCCAAGCAACTATGACTGGGTCCAAAATTTTGTAATAAAATTAATCTCAATAAAACGAAAACTTTTGAAGTTGCATACTTTGTTTTTCTGCTTTCAACTTTTATGTGTCATATTCTATTAAATAAAAACTAGTATATATATATATATATATATATATATATATATAATCTTTGCGCCAGTGTAAACAAATATTCTATTTAATAAAATGATTTGTTTTGTTTCTGTTCCCACTAAATTTCAACACACTGATGTTTTTTTCTGTCGTCTACAGAAAAAATGTCAAGACAGAAATTGATTTTTACTTTAAAGGATGGCTGGAATCTCGCACCTAACAAGGAAATGGGCATCTCAGGGTAGCATCATAGACTTCAACTTGTACTTCGGTCAGGTCGACATGGACTATGAGGGGTAAGATTTAGTTAGTGTTGATGACAAGAGACTGACAGATGCACTATTAAGAAGAACTCAACATAAAAATTCTAATCACAAAAAACACAGAGCTTTCCTACATGAAGAAAAAAGACGCCTGAAAGAGGGAGAAAACTTACTTACCCCAATTCCTGAGGGGAAATCTATGATCCTTGTATGAGAGAGACTTCCTTTAATTTGCATGCCAAAGATGACGAGTCTGAGTCTGCTACAGAGCTGACATTACTGGTAATTACAGATGAGGTAGATTGCCTGACGTGCAACACTGAGATCCCTAGACAAATACTAGACATAGGAGCATTTGTGGAATGCCTAGAATGTAACATCCTCCACTTATAGCATTACAACACTCTAGAGGAGTACACATCTACCGACAGTGTATTTCAGACTACTAGACACTCAATTGGAGAATCATATGTCTCATTAGATATAGAGACAATGCAGACATGGATTCCTATGGATTTTGAAATGAGGGAACATCCTTGATAGTCGCAAATGGTTACCATGTTAGAATTGGACAAGATGAGCAAAGTAAAGAAGATGGAGTTTGAATTTTATGAAGAAGTTCAGATAAAATTTGGCAACATACTGGATGGTCTGGAATTGTAAACCAGAGTCTTTTTGGAAAGTGAAGAAAGAAGGATTCTTGACTGCGTATTCAACCTGAGGGACAGAGGTCGAGCTGGTCTCCTGATTGAAAGAACTTATTCAGAACCATGGAAGTGGATGTGTGGAAAATGCAGGATAACCATTCAATTTGGTTGTTGCTACAATTTTACCAGGAATAGGCAAGGGAAGCCTCTGGGGATCTTAAGACACGATGAGGTGGATCCATTACCTCTTACAAAAAAGTGGATGATAAAAAGGATGGCTAGATGGAGCATGCTGCTAGCGGACTGTATCCCGAAGAGTTGTATCATCACCATTTATGAAGAGAGGGACTGTATTGACTCACATTTAGATCATCATGATTTTGTCAGACCTTTCTGCACGGTCTCGTTCATGAGTAAAAGTGACATTTTGTTCGGGAAAGAAATCGATGTTATCAGACCCTCTGAGTTTAGAGGATCAATTGCAATTCCACTACCGGTGGGTTCGGTACTAATTTTGAAGGGAAATGTAGCCAATCTAGCAAAGCACTGTATTCTTAGAGTGCCACGATGTAGAGTTTTCATTACTCTTAGAAGGATGAACGACAACAAGATGTCGTATGGATCCCGACCAGATCCAGAATTGGAGGAGCTACAACCATACGAGCTATGAGATAGTTGTACCTATAAGTACACGCAAAGAGAAATTCTTATCCTAGAGCATTGCTTAGTAGGCTAGCTTGATCAAGAGCTCATCCCACAGAGGACAGACAGACTGTTTTCTTCTCCTTTTGTACTGCACCAGAGCATCTTATATGATATATATTCAACATGTGATGTTTTAAATGTGTTCAAAATGTTGTCTCTTTTGATTCTTTCATCTTGTATTCATTCTATAACACTTGTTTGAACTAGATTAATGAAATCTCTTTTAGATTTCAACATGTTTGTCAAATTTCCCTCTTGTGCAATTGATAAAATGTCATGGAACCATATGTTGGTTCTAAACTACGATGAAAAAAGAAAAAAAATTAAAAATGATTACAACAAAATTTAAATAAAATATTATTTTAGAAAATCAACCGACGAAAATTAAATTTTGAAAACATACTTTGATAATTAAATATTATAAAAATAGTAAGAAAAGAAAAAGAATTTGTTTGAGTTTGCCTCTCTCGAGTTCGAGGTTTCTTACTCTTTACTTGCGCAGCACGACTGTCTTAGTCTGCACCAATTTCCTCACATCCCCATGGAGTTACATACTCTGCACAAAGTCTCACAAATTTTCCTAACCAATGTCAATCTTCACATGTCACAAATCTATGAGTTTAACACCACAAATTCTCTACATTATTTTCATGTTGTTCTTTGGGTCAGTACCTAAATTCTGATTCCCTTCTTTCGAGGTTGGTACCTAAATTATTATTATCTTTATGGGATTGATACCTAAATTTCAATTTCTATCTCAAGGTCAATACCTAATTTTGATTCCCTTCTTTCAAGGTCGGCACCTAAATTTTGATTCTCTTTCTGAAATTGATGCCTAAATTTCAATTCCCATCTCAAGGTCAATACCTAAAATTTGATTCCCTCCTTTCGAGGTTAGTACTTAAATTTTGATTCTCTTTCTGGATTGATACCTAAATTTCAATTCCCATCCCGGGGTTAGTACCTAAATTCTGATTCCCTCCTTTTAAGATTGGTACCTAAATTCTGATTCTCTTTCTGGGATTGATACTTAAATTTTAATTCTCACCTTGGGGACATTACCTAAATTCTGATTCTCTTCTTTCGAGGTCGGTACCTAAATTCTGATTATCTTTCTAGAAGTGATACCTAAATTTCAATTCCCATCTTAGGGTCGGTACTTAAGCTCTAATGCACTTCTTTCGAGGACGGCACCTAAATTTTGATTCTCTTTTTGGGATTGATACCTAAATTTCAATTCCCATCTCAGGATCAGTACATAAATTTTGATTTCGTCCTTTCGAGGCCGGTACCTCAATTTTGATTCTCTTTCTGGGTTTGATGCTTAAATTTCAATTCTCAACTCGGGGTCAATACATAAATTTTGATTCTCCTCTTTTGAGGTCATTACCTAAATTCTGATTCTCTTTCTAAAATTGATACCCAAATTTCAATTCCCATCTCAGGGGCATCACCTAAGTTTTGATTCCCTTTTTCACTTCAAGGATAGGCTTAGACGTTCTATTCCCATCAACACTTTCAGGGTAGGCTTTGTTGTCTTATTCCCATCCTTACTTTCAGATTAGGCTTTGACGTCCTATTCGCATCCTTACTTCTAGATTAGGCTTATACGTCCTATTCCCATCCTTACTTTTGTAGTAGACTTTGATGTCCTATTCCCTTTTCTGCGCTTATATTTTCCACTCAATCTGGTTTCCTCGTGCATAATCTCACCTCCTTAAAATTTTAAATTGAAATCCAAAGTTTCTTTGATATATTCAATTCAAATCTAGTCTTTGTCGGAACCGTCGTTTTTCTTGACGATTGTCCCCAAAATCTCCTTTCTTTTCCCCAGTGATAGTACCTGTTACTCCCTAGTGGAACCAACTATCACTCAATTCTACACTTCATCCTAGGTCTGTTGACTTAGAAGTCCTTGTTGGTTTTATTGATCTCATCGGTCAACGCCAATACGTGCGGTGTGCTTGTCCGATACACCACACCTATTAAGAGTCCATTTGTTGAACTCACTTTGGTTGTGTTCTACTTTTCTCCTTTTTAGTAGCATAAGGTCTAGCCATAGGACTTTCCTCTTGACTATTCCTAGAGGAATAGAAAAGGGACCCTCGCCATTACAAATTCTAAACTCTTCTTTGCTTAACTTGAAGTTCCACATAGTGGTTCTAACCTCAATCATTTAGTAGATGGGGTCAAAATGGGGGAGCTCAAGGGGCATCCCTATAGAACTGCTTGGCCTTAGGGTTGACCCTGTGTGTTCATCTGGAGCTAGTTCACTCACTGTCACTCACCTGCACATTATATCACACTCACAACCCTAAACCCAAACTTGTTAACTTTGATCCCTTGATTTTTTGGGAGACTCACCTAGATGGTCCTCTGGACCCACTAGCCCAAGGCTAAGGTCTAGCCAGGTCCAGTACATAGAAGACCTAACTGGAGATTCCATTAGTTCACAACTCAAATAGGGTGGTTGGCACCTCACTTTCACCAAAATAACGAACTTAGTCTTTCACCCCCAAATTGACCCAATTTACCCAAAATACACCCAAACCCCAAATTTGACCAAAATTTCCAATTTCACCTAAATTACCCAATTTTTTTTTAAAAATCATCTTAACCCATTTGAAACTACCCAAATTGCCCAAAACTTCCCAAAATTGTCAAAATTACCAAAATACCCCCAAATTTGCCAAAATTAAAGAAATACCCTCGGTGGCCCAAACTTTCCCAAAACCCTCAAAATCATTTCAAATGTTCTCAAAATCAATTTGGATCATTCAATTGAACCCAATTTGATCAAATTGACCAACTTTGACCAAAAGCCCCAAATTACCCTTAGAGGCCCAATTTCCCCAAATTCACCCTAAATGTCAGTAAATTTGACCTAAACTTCCCCCAATTTTAATTATAAATTCAAATTCATCATGATCAAACTCAATTCAAACCAAATCCTATTCCAATTGACCCACATTTGAGTCCAATTTCAACCGAAATCAAAAAGCCCCAATTTGACCCAAAATTAAAATCTCACTCAATTGAGCCCCCAAATCTTTCCAATTTCCCCAATTATGCATCATAAACTTTATGAAACATCTCCACAAAACAAATTGAATGCTCATTTGACCTTGATCAAGCTTCAATTTCACACAATTTCAACCCAAATCCCCATATTGACAATATGTCAAAATTCCTTCAAAATGAACATCCAAATCAATTCAAAATCACTTCAAATCTTTTCTAAACTCTTTGTGACAACCATCCACAGAAAATTGATGAATCAATTGGGCTCAATTCCACGTATAACCTAACCCAAACCCAATTTCAAGACAATTTGACCCAAATTGAACCCATGAACCAAATTTTATTAAGTCATACCTAAGTGACAAAATTAATGACACCACAGCCACCAAATGGAGACTAGTGACCAAGCTAGACTCACCTAGCCACCTCTATGAAGTTCATGGACCAATATTCCCTTGATTTAGGGTATTGTATGCTTTTTTGGGTCTAAATAAAGAAATTCTTGCCATCATACCAAACCATTATGAGATAATCATCATAAACTCTATCCTGGCTTCCCTGACTTCTCTGGCCACCACCCTTGGCTCTGTCAGCCAGCCTAGTGGTCAAAAAACCCTAAAATCAATAGCCACCCCCATTGAATTAAAACCCATTACACCCATCCAATTTGCCTAGCCTTGATTGCCCTTTAGCATTCTACAACCCTCCACCTCAGCACCCAGCTGCACCTGAATTAAAGCCCTGAGCTCCAACCTAAGCCATCCTACTTAAACCCTTCCTCCATAGCCAAAAAATAGGGAAATCCAATTACCTTGGGGAAACTTTGTCATATTGCTCCTAGAGCTCCTTCAAGACTCCCTAAGCTCATTGAAACCTTCTCTTGACCATTTTCCCAACCACTAGAGCCCAATTTTAAGCTAAAAAATCAGGGTAAATTTGGCCACACTCAAAAACTTCCCCAAACCTCAAATTGAATTGCTCTTAAGCTTCCCCGAAGTAAGAGATAAAGGTCCCCATTGAAATCTCCGTCATTTGAGCTCTCCAAACCACTCCTAGACCAAGGTCACACCCCATTTCATTGAAATCCTACTTGGAGCTTACACCATAGGAAACCAACACATCCAGGAGGTTCATTGAACTTCACTAAAGCTTCTACAAGCATTTGATTTAGGCCTCTCCTCTCAGATAAAGGTATAGGCCATTAACTCTAAGTTTGAGCTCGATTATTTCCTTTATGAAGAAAGTTTGATTTCATTTCATTATAACCATATGGATGTATTCGTCTCAAGTAAATGAAGGTGTAAAAATGAACCCCCCCCCTTGTGATTTGGTTGAGAATTAGGTGAGATCTTAGAGCAAGAAGTTTAACGGCTCACGGGTTTGGTTCATCGGGGACGATGATGGAGGACCATCTGATTGTGCGTGTATTGGGCGGACATATGAGATCAAGCCAGACAAAGAAATTAATCGTGAACAGCGGGACGCGTGGCTACTTACTCAGACAGCAGTGCCTAACCAGGGGACGCCGCATGGAGCTTCAGACCTGTCGCGCTTTTACGTGGTGTTAATTGGGTTAAGTAGATAATTAGGCTTTTTCTGAATTAAATTAATGTCTGATCTTTAAAAAAATAAGTTTATTTAAAAAATCATAAAAATAAAATAAAAATACCCACTTGCTAAGTGAACAGAGGAAAACAATGTAGAATAAAAATAAAAATTATTTGATGACTCTCTCATTTTTATTAAATTAAATACTTTTTGGAGCATTTTAATTCATTATGATCATGCATTGCTCACCATGACTTGAAATTTTGAGGTTTTGTTCCTCATAATAGTCTAAGTCATTTGATTTTTCTAATGTCAAAGGGTACCACTATGCATTTAACTCTAATTTTTAAGTTCGGATAGCTATTTTGGATTTTTTTATTTATATAGATTAAAATATCACTTGAAAAATTATGGAAATAATTTTAGTAGGTTTCCTAAGGTCAGAGAAGCTTAGGAAAAATGTCATGATGATATGAATTATTTTGTACATTTTTATAGTTAATTAAATGTATATATGTTGCTTTAAGTTATGTAAATTTAAAACTAATAAAAAAATGACAAAATCAATTTCACGCTGTGTATAAAAATCATGTTTATCCACTGTAAAAGTTTAAAAATTAGTTGACTAAGTTTGAGCATTAAAGTTGATTTTCTAAGAAATCATGTATTTTTGTACAAAAATAACTATATTAAATTCAATACACTTGATAAAATTATGAAAAGAGTTTTTATGAGTTCCTTGTGATCAGGGGCACCTAGGAAAAATAAAACTTATTTTTTAGAAAATACTTGATTTTTGAGCTTTATTTTGAATTTAAAATATTTAAAAATAACTAAAAATCCTAAAAATACCAGAATATTTTGAAATGTGCCTAATTTTTCCCCAATCACTTAGAACTCATTAGGATATTTTTCCTAATTTTTCTAAGTTAATTAAATTTTTAAAAGCTTAAGAATATTTTTTTCTTATTTTCCCATTAAAATAATTATAATAAATAAATTACAAATCATAAAAATACAAAATTTATTTCTCTGAGTTCTTTAAACTCAGAGAGGTTTAATAAAAAAATAAAGACAATTTTTTTTTTGTAATTAAAAATTATTTTACATTTAATTAAATCATTAAGATTGATTCATGATTAAACAATAATGATAGGAATCAACTCAAAAAATCATGAAATTTTGCCCAAGTGTTTCTCTGACCCAAGGGGACGTCTAATAATTTTCTCATGAATAAAAAATTTATTTTGGAAAGTTAAGTAAATCAACTTTGAAAATGCTGCCTTTTAAATTTAAATAATTATTTAAATTAAATTAAATTTTAAAAACCCATATTTTCTCCTCTAATGTTTTAATTGACCCATGGATAGGACACTCTAAATTCTCAAACTCATTTGAATTTTGATTATTGAGTTACGAGGTGAAGAGCCCCAGAGGCAAAGGGGTAACTTTAGATTTTGGTATCTTAATCAAAATTTAGGATTAATAAAGGGAAAATGAGAAATCTTGATCCTAATGAACATCTTTGGATGCTTGAAATACAGTGGGATTAAAAGGTAGGAACTCACTTGCCACTTTTCTATAATAAGAACAAAATGGTAATTTCCTTAATTATCATGACTTGGAAGTCAATCAAAATTAAACGTTTCTTAAGTGGTGGGCTCGAGTTAGAAAGATAATATTTCATTAGTTTTAGGCCCATGATTGATGATAATGTGATCTTTTAATAAGAATGCATGTCATTTAAATCAAAATTATGCTAATTATTATTTCACCGATTGTGATTGTTTAGGGCTTGGTAGTGACCTAGGCTTGACAAATAAATTGGATTTAGAAGATAACATGATTGATGATTAACACTTGTTTCTACACTACAAGCCCAATTTTAACTTTGGGAATCAAAACATTTATTTACTTAAATTTGCCTTAGGGGCACCCACCCACATAACTCTTGAATGAAATATTGATTGAATAATTGCTTGTCTTAGCCTTGGGATAATAAAACATCAAGTTTACTTGAGTAATGGGATAACCTTGAATGATTAACAAAGCGATATGATAAGTTCAAAATGAACTCGAAATATTTCAAGAAATCTTCAAAGTGGTTTAGGATCATGCTCCAAGCACTTTGAAGTCTCTTGAATATTTTGAAGGGAAAATTGAACTTATTGTACTTTTTTTAAATCATCCACTAAGATCTTTTGAGACTCATTAAAGTCATAACTTGGGGTTTGTAGCTATACCTTCATGTACTCCTGCAATTTGAATTCCTTGTAAAAATTATATACATATTGTCAAAGCTAACCTTTCAGGTGAAGGAGCGGAAAATCGACATGTACAATTTTAAGGTGTTGCATTGAAATTTACTTTTATTTATTTGCACCTCTTTTTCCCTGTTCATAAAATTGCATGCTAAACAACAAATTCACCCTGCATGTCAAAACTGAAACATTAGGATAGCCATAAAAATGAAACCAAACCAAAACTAAAAATTAAACAAGATAAAATTCACTGCCACAATAGTTAAAATATAAGACAACTCAAAATTTAATCACAAACAAAACAATAAAACAAAAATTATGACTAAATTAAAACGTCTCCATCGAATAATTGGGAATCCCTCGAAAGAGGTAATCTACGGTTGCTAACGATGTTTCCTACAGTCTAAATGAAAGTATGGAACTCATTAAATTGGGTTTAGTAAATTCATTTAGACTAAATGGATCTAAAAGAAAATATTAGTGTCAGAATGAGGGAACCGTAGGATCCTAACCGATTTTGTTCTAATCAACTTTAATATTCCTCATAATATTTAAATGAACAAAACCTTAGGAAGCATTTGATTTGACATCAGGACCTGACACATTAGAAAACTTAAACTTGCCACGACGAGGAGCTTAGAGCTAGCATTGCGGTCAGCACAGCCATCTTCAGCAGTAAAACATATCTACACCAGCTAAACCATTCCTTAGAATGAAACAAAAAAGCCATAGCATTTTGAGGTCGTCCACCTAGTGTGACATAAATCCTCACTTCCTTAGGCTTTTGTATAGCCCTGCTATACAATTAAGACCTAACTCATTTTTGGACTACGAAGTTGTCATTTTTCACGACCTAAATCCTCATATATTTCAGGCTATTTATGTGATCGTTTCACACGAATGTAAGCCCTAATTAATAAATTTGTCCGGTTGAAACATTCAATTATTTCTCCTCTAAATTGAAACCAATTCATAGGATGGCTTGGGAAGTCACTAAGGTTCTTCTCAAAATCTGTGACATCCCAAGTCTCTCTTATATTAGATTCAATAATATATTCCAAATTTGAGTCATTCCCATTTCATACCTCTTTTTCTGGTCTCATTAAAGGTCCTATTCCCTTGTACTCCTTGAAGATAATATCCCCTGATTTTTATCGAGAGTTTTCTTAGGTGACTTCAGTCATCCAGGATGTAATTAACTATAAAGGCTTGCCCTTATAGAAAACTTTTCCAAACCCAGCTTAATATAAACCCTATTTAATTTTTCATATTAAATAAGGGAACTTGTCGGCTTATATTAAAATGATTTTGCAGACCAAACTGATGTCATATATTTCCTAGTTTATTTGATCAAGCCTCATCCTCAAGTCTTATATTTATCTTCTGGGGAGATACATAGCTTGAGGTGTAGTGCTCTTTCATATAAACTATAGAAAATATGAGATCCATTTGATTTCATATTTTTCTATAAATATATATATATATATATATATANATATATATATATATATTAAACGTCCCTCTGAAGCGGGCAATGAGATTCTGATTCCGGCGACCGACAGCTTCCACAGGATGACCCCCTTAAAAATAGTGCCGATAATTTCTTGAACATACATACCAAACCATCCTCAATACGTTCAGTATGTTCAAAATATTCCTTCAGCCTCCAATCTAGATGATCCAACATTTCAAAAATATTCTCAATTGCATACATAAGAATATGTACCTCTTTCTCTATCTTCTTGGTCCTTTTCAAAAGTGTGTTTGAACTGAAGTAAGGGTGAATCGATGATGAATTCTGAGATGCTTGATCCATAAGTACATTCATATCATTCTCATCTACCATTCCAATGCAGTTTCAATATACTTCTGGGTCCATCAGCTTCCAAGGAAGAAGCACTTTTTCCCAACTTTCATAAGGACCTTGCGATTGAATGCACAATAGGAAAATAGTGGATGGATGTCCAAGTCTAGTAGTAGATCCATTGATGATCAAAACCAACTACGATTTCACAATTATTGCTCCAATATCAATAGGTTTTTCAGTTTGAATATAGTGATTCAGAATAGCATTATATTTATTTACCTTACTGATTTTCATCGTGGGGAGTAATTTCGATGCAATAAAGAAATGTCACGCCTAAGACGCAGGATTTAACAATGATGAGGAAAACTTACATTTCCATCATCTCCAGCCTCCCAATTTGCATCTTCATTCGTGAGGTATTGATAGAGTTTGTTCATATTACCTCTTGTAGGGGTAAGATTTGCATAGTGGCAAATAGGAACACTTTCAACCATAAACATCTCGTTTATTCTTGAAGGAGTCAATTGCAAACCCGCCTCGCACATAGACAATTTCTTGGTTAATTTCATGAAGATTTGCATAAAATGCTTTCACCACAGGGACAACTACAGCGGCAGTAGTGTAGCAAATTAGTTCCCAACGTCTCTGCATAATAATCTCTTCCACTCGAGTATTCAGTGTGTTGCAAATTCTCTTTCCTCGATTAGCCTCTTCTTCACAAGAACTCAATCATGTTCTTTTGCGCATCAAAACTGAAAAACTTTCTCCAGTTGAAAATTACAAATCTCATGAAATTTTAGAGTGCGAAGTCATTAAAATTGAAAACTAGTGACTCTTCTCTCGTTTTGTTCCTTAAAAAATGCTTTGGAGTCAATTTTTGGGAATTATAAGGATAAGAAACCACCAAAACCCACCTTTTAGAACATTCTAAGTCATTTTTGTCGCTGCATTGCCTTAGATATTGATTCTGGTGGTTCTGGCGCTAGCTCTGTGGAATGTGGTGCTTCATGCGCTAGTTCCAAAAATTTTGCATTTTCAATTTCAATCCAATAAATTCTAAAATAATCCATAAAATTAAGTAAATAAAGTTATTTTTAAATATTTTCTTAATTTCAAGTTTCTTAAATACACAAAATCTATAAAAATATGAATTTAAATATAAATATAATATTCTAAACAAAAACATAAAAGCAAAATAAACAATGATAAAAATGGGTTGCCTCTCACAAAGCATTTGGTTTTATGTCGTCAGCATGACATTCCCTGTCTTTATTCTAGGTGACCCAACATTACAGTATCTTTAAAATTGTTCTTTGACCATCAAAATATGATTTCGATTTGTGCCCATTCACTTTGAATATTCTTCCAGTCTTGGGATCATCAACTCTTACAACTCCATAGGAATGGACATAGCATTTCCAACTTCACCTTCAAACTGAAAAAAAGATGTAATATCATTTCTAAGCTTAGCAATTTTTGAAAGTGGGAACTCTTTAGATAAAAATTTTTGTGATAAGTCTCCCCAAGTTCTGATAAATCCAGGTGCTAAAAGGTTTAACCACATCTTAGCTTTATCCCTTGGTAAAAAAGGAAAAAGTCTATGTCTGACGATATTGTTCGACACTCCATCATATTTAAATGTAGCACACAATTTTAGAAAACTAGCAAGGTGTAAGTTAGGATCTTTAGTTAGTGTTCCCTCAATCTGATTGTTTTGTACCATTTGAATAATAGTAGGTTTAAGCTCAAATGAATTGGCAGCTATAGCAGGGTTTTATATACTCAAATGAATTTCATTTATTCTAGAATTAGCATAATCTCTTAAATGTCTCTGATGGTGTTCATTTTCATTTCCAAAATTACTTGAGTTGCAAGCCATTTTGCTAAAATGATCTATCTCTTTTTATTGTTTTTTAAATTTTTTTAATAGTTCTTTCTAACTTCAAATCATAAAGTACTAAATCTTCAGATCTTACACTACGTATAAACAAACATAATAAACAATTAAAATAAGCAAACACAATAAAATATGAAAAAATTCATATTAAACTACAAACAATTTTTTTTAGTTTTAGTTTAAAATAAAATAATTTAAATTAAAAAATTATTTACTAATATTTTCCTTTACTTACCTATCAACGGTGTCAAAAACTTGATGCAGGCGGACTTAATGTGTTATTTTTGTAAATATTTTTTAATATTGCAAAATACACATGGCAGATACAACAATAATTATACAATTTAATCCTGCAAAAATAACTTTATTGAAAATAGATTTTTCTTTTAAAAATCTTTAAACTGCCAAATTCCCTAAAAATAAAGCAAGTATATGTATCAATCAAGTAAAAAAGGGCTCTAATGGAGTCTTAGATATCGATCCCATAAGGAAGTTGGAAATGTTTATTGGTGAATTCTTATAATTATAATATATCCTATAATTTTAAACTATAAAAGTGAAGTATGAATTTCAAATCTAAAGTAATTGAGTGAATGCTAAATAAAATGCAGTTAATTAAACTGATTGCTAAACTTTTAAAGGTAAACTTATGAAAACTAAACAAAGTTTTTGTGGTGAAGAGTTCAAATTTAAGAAAGCATTTTTCGTCTTTAGAATGAGTATATGTATTGTGAAGGAATTAAAATCATTTAAATATATATACATATATATGCATCTATTCATATATATACATATATATATATATATATATATATATATATATATATATATATATATATATGTATGTATGTATAAAAAAGTCGTGGTTCCTGGTTTTGCTCTGCTAGAGTTTGGATTTCATGGTTGTGCATCCATCTCTCAGCTCCATCTTCTTGTTCTGTAGAATAATTTTATGGTGTGCTGGTCCTCTTTTTGTGGCCTTCCTTCTCCTTCCTGCTAAGTGGAAGCTTTTTTGTGAAGTTTTTTACTTTCCCGGGCTCACCTTTTTTGAACTTTTACTGTTCCATTGCTTTTCATTTTCTATTCTAGACTGTCTACTGGTTTCGTGCTTCTTTTTTCTGTGTGTTTCTGGAATTCTATGGATGTTTCTCTACAGCAAGTTGATCCAACTATGTGGGGAAGACCTATGTGGCGGCTGCCTCTCCCACGGGGTTACCTTGATGTAATGACAGGAGAGGATGAATGCTACTTATTTAAAAAGGATGCTAAGAAGAGTGGTAAATTTTCTCTCTTATTTTCTAAAGATGAAGTTCGTGATCTATTCCATAGATGTAAATTTACACTTATTGGTAAATTTCAATTTATGCACCCCAAGATGGATCTCATAAGGAAAACCTTTGAGGATTTCAAATTAACAGGTTATTGGAAAGTGGGCTTATTTGATGGTATGCATGTCATGATACAATTGACTAATGAGGAAGATTATGCCAGAATCTTCTCTAAAATGTAGATTAACATTGAGGGAAAAATTATGAAGCTGTTAAAGTGGAACCCTAAATTTGACCAAGGGAAGGAGCTTCCTGTCTTACCAATTTGGTTTAAATTGCTTGGATTGAAATTACATTTCTTTCACCACAAAGTTCTTCTCTATTGGCTACCTCTTAGGCAGACTATTTAAGTTAGATATCTCCACATTTAATCTAACATGACCTTCAGTGGCTAGGATCCTAGAGGAAAGAGATGTTACACTTCCTCATGTTGATGAAATTTAGCTGGGCACTTAACACAATGGTTACTGGCAACCAGTCATTATGGAGAAAAAAACTTTATACTGTTCATATTGTAAGATGTTTGGTCATAATTACCAAAGATGTTTCAGACTTCATCCATCCCTAAGGATTGCTAAGCATGACAGGGTTTCAGCTGGGCTAACCACTATGTCCCTAATGTTGATGTTGAACCAACATTTGATTTGAATAATGAGTTTGATCCTCCCAATGTTGAGCCATATGCTCCACCTTTGGTGGCTGATACTGCAGTTCTAGCTGGTAATTGAACTTAATCCCCCAAACTGTCATGGAGAAGTTGCCCCAACCTCGGCTCTAAATACTAAAATTGAACTTGTTTCTATTGATAATTCTATTGAGTTTGCCCTACCAACTTTAGTGGTTGAACATCAGGATCCAACTACTTTTCAAGTTAATCCCCCAAGCTACAAGGAAGATGATGCACCTTCTCTAGCACTGAATCTTACCCAAGTGGAAGTTGTTATGGAGGAACCCATCATTCCACTTGAGGAGATGCAACAAATGATGGAGGCAGACTGGTAGATATAGAAAACTAAGAAGAAAAAGAAGGGTCAACTTGAGAAAAAAATTTGGAAGATAATTTGATTTTAGAGGCGAGAGTTCTTACTCAACCAAGAGGGGGTCACTAATAGGCTCACCAGGGGTAGGTCCAAGCCCTATCACCATGATTCATATCCTTTGCTAGAATAAAAAGGGATTGCCCACCCCCTTTCTCTAAAAAGGCTTCAATTTCTCAATATAAAATACAAATTCTGGTGTGTGGCTATATTAGAACCTATGGTTCATAAACATTACAATAAGATCATCAAGTCTTTCCCTAGTTTTCACTACTGGTATAATTGCAACAACAAAATTTGGTTCTTCTTCAGGAAGGAACTCAATGCTCACTTCTGGTCAACCATCCCCAATTCCTTCACCTTTCCTTTTATATGCCAGGTAATATTGGTCTACTCAGCATTATCTAGACAGGCTGTCTCAAACAGGATAGAGAGGATTTATGGTTCAACCTGAAGTCTCTCAGTTCTAATATTACCTCCAACTCGCTGATTGAGGAGATTTCAATAGCATTGCTTCTCCTACTAAGAAAAGTGGGGGAAAGGGCTCCTAAACTCAACCCCATGACCCAGTTTAATGACAATATTCAAGCTACTAGCCTCTTTGGTTTGGGTTTTATTGACCCTCAATTCACTTGGAGAAGAGGACAAACTTGGGAAAGATAGGACAGATTATTAGTTATTGACCAGTGGTATCATTCTTATTTACACACCACTGTTACTCACTTTACCTTTGTTGGGTCTGATCACAGACCCCTTTTAATCTCCATTAAAGCTTTTGAATGTACTGGCCCCAAGCCCTTCAGATTTTTAAATATGTGGTCTAGCCACCCTGATTTCCTTCACATCATTTTTGTCACTCTAACCCGCTTATCAAATTATGGCTTCTGACATTAGAATTGGGAATCTTTTGGAGATGTATACAAGATGGTTGAGGAGACTGAGCTAGATCCAACCCAGTTCGAGAATTTTGCTACTGTGGATGAGGCTACTCTTCTACCTGCCAATCAGAAGGTTCTCTCAACCACTGCCTACTTAGAGAATTTCCTTAAACAAAAAGTTATTGTTAGAAAATTTATGGATGGAGATAGAAACACAAGGTATTAATATGCCTGTATAAACTATAAGAGGAAATGTAATGTAATTCACAGCAATGTTAGTTCCCTGGGTGTAAGACTACATGATGATATCCAAATTGCCAATGAGGTTGTGGAATATTTTTAAGTTATTTTGACTACTCTCTCTCCTCATAGAGTCCAAGTGGATGCATCTTTTTTTATGGAGGATGTAGAGTTTGTTAAAACTCTTAATCTCCCTTCACTAAAGAGGAAATTTGGTCTGCCATTAATTCCATAGATCATACTAAAACTGCTGGACCTAATGGGTTCTCTGAATTTTATAAGAAGAGTTGGGGCATCAACAAATTTGATGTGATTAAGGCAATACAAGCTTTCTTTATTGGACATCTGCTCCCTAAGTACTTTTCAGATTCTAACATTGAGTTGATTCCTAAAACAACAGAGAAATCATACTGGAAACACTTTAGACCTATCTCCCTTACCATTGTTTTTAGCAAAATCATCAACAAAATTTTGGTGAAAAGATTAAAGGCCCATCTTCTTAAGTTGATAAGGCCTAACCAAGCAGCTTTTGTTGCTGGCAGGAGTATTACTGATAGTGTATTGCTGGCTCAGGACATTCTTACTGATATTTATAAGCAGTGCAGAGGTGGCAACTTAATCTATAAATCTATAAATTGGATATCAAGAAGGCCTATGACACTATTGATTGACATTTCATTTTGGCCATACTCAAGGTCAGAGGCTTTCAATTAAATTTTTGTGAGCTCATATCTAGGTGGCTATCAAGTAGTGTAAATTCTATCCTCATCATTGGAAAGGCACATGCCTTTTTCACTGCATCTAGGGGCCTTAGACAAGGTGACCCCTTATCACCCACCCTCTTCATTTTGGCCATGAATTATTTTACAAGACTGTTGAACAATACTCTCTCCTCAAATCCCTCCAATCTATATCACCACAAGTTAAACTTGCCTATTACTCATCTCCTCTATGTGGATGACATTATACTATTTTGAAGGTCTACCAAAATTTATGTTAAACAAGTGATGATGTGTCTGTAAATTTATCAGTGGTCTACAGGTATGGAATTTAATTCTTCCAAATGTAACCTCATCTTTAGTTGCAGAACTAAGGAGTACCTGAAACATTGGATTCATGATTCCACTAAATTCTCCTATACCCCCTCTCCTTTCTGTTATCTTGGATTTCCTTAATCAAAGGGAGAGTTAGGCAGGTACAATTAGATCAAGTAATTTCCAAGGTAGATGCCCAGCTGAACTACTGGACAAAATCCTTTGTTTCCTTTGGTGGCAGAATTACTTTACTTAGAAGCATCTTAACGACCTTTCCTCAATATATTCTACAAATTTCAAGGATGAAAAAAAGAACTCAATTACATTTGGAAAGTAGCTTCAATAGATTTTTGTGGTTTGGCCAGAGAAAGCAACTTCATTGGGCCAGTTGGAAAAAGTTGGATAGACCTTTAACTATTGGAGGCTTGAGGTTTAAAGGTCTTTTTCTGATGAAGCACATCAATCATTATAAATTGTGGGTAAATTCAGACAACAAGACTCCGTTTGGGCTAAATTCAATTAATCCCACATTGGCATCAAGTAATGCCAAGTGATGTCAGCATTATGAAGGTATAGGACCCAACCAGCTAAATGCATAGCAGTGTACTGAAAAAACAAATTAGGCCAAAAAAACTGTCCAACAACCATCCAAATAAGAGAGAGGAATATGAGGCAGTAAGATCCAAAAATGGAAGCAAAATTCCCATAGCAACAACAAATAAGAACAGTAAAAGTATTAATGATAGTTGCACTACTATTATCCTGATCCAATGAGAAATCCAAGCCAGGTAAAACCCAATTCAGAGTAGTGTTCAGCAAAATGTACCTAGATCAAAATAGCCTTTCAGCATCCATCCAATAAGCCAAAAAGAAAGCAAGGCTTTCCAAATCAGCAGCACTAAAAACAATTTTCAGTAAACAAAAAGTGAACCAAGATATCAATCCAGTAGAGGAGTAATCCAGGCAGTGATGGGCTATATCAGTAGAAAGCCTAAAGAAGTTATAGTTAAGAACACTAAAATTATAAGTGACTATTGCGGTACAATTAACCAGAACAAAAGAGTAAACCAAGATGAGCAAAACCAAATTTATCCCAGTATCCAGCAAAAACTGCCTGGGCCAACACATGCCTCCATCAACCTTCCAAAATTCAAAGCAAATTTCTAGTCCAACTAACCAAGAGCTGCCATATTAAACCTAAAACAGAGAGCCAAAATCCAAAAATAGAGGAAGCAGAAGTAAAACGGTTATATTGAAAACCCCAAAAATTCTGGCCAAATAAAAGTTCTAGCAACAATAAACAGGTAGCATAGCCTGAAACAAAATAGCATCCCAGCAACCATCCAAGAAACCATCCAAGAAATAAAGAAAGCTACATTCCACAAATACTAAAACCAATCCCATTAAATTTGAATAGTAGCATATTAAAAATCTTACAAAACGGGCTTCCAAATCACTTTTAATTAGAGTATGCAATAAAGGCGGAGAAGTATCCCCAACAAAAACACTTGGCACTCTTCATTTAGCCAACCAATCAGCAAATTGGTTCCCCTCTATATATGTAAATGAATAAAGCATATTTAGGTGTTACCTCTCTATAAAATTCTAGATCCTTCTCAACAAGCATATGATATACCAAGGAGGTTTGAGCTTAGCTGAAAGCATGTTAAACAATGTTTCATAATCAGTTTCAAATACAATGCCATTTAAATTAAGAGAGGCAACATTTTGAAGTGCAGCAAGAACTGCATTAGTTTCTGCCTTCATAGAAGAGTTTGCAATACAAGGTGAAGCAAAATAAGCAATCCACTTACCACAATCATCTCTAATCAGCCCTCTCATACCCGTATAGGCATTGGAGTAACTCCCATCAATGTTAACTTTAAACCAACCATGAGGGGTGGTGCTCATTTAATTAAAATGGGTTTCCTACCTAGGAGAGGCAGCCTGCTGATTGGAAGACTTCCAAGCCTTTTTAAAATAAGCCACGGTTAAGATAGATATGGTGGAAGGAGTGTGGCAAGATGTTTCATAGTTTTTTACTATTCCTTGCCATCTAGATGAACCATAAAACAATGACTAGAAAGTAAAAGTGCTTATTAAAGGAAGGATCAAAATCCTTCCAAATCTCAAAAGTAGCTTTAAGCGTTAAATTTGAGGGCCAAATAATACCAAAGTAGCACCCAATACATTGCCAAACCTCTTTAGCAAAGGGAAAATAAAAAAACAAGTGATTAAATGAATCAGCATCCTTTTTATAATTATAACAATAATAGGCAAGTTTAAGTATATCATCAAGAGGAAGCAGCTTATGAAAATATCTCAAAAGGAAAAAGGATATCAATGGGGAAATACATTTATGCCAAGTGTATAATGTCATTTCCAAGGATTAAAAGAGTGCAGTTTGGAGTAAAGCAGTTTAGTAACAGAAGTTCTAGTATGATGCTTCCATAGACGAGCATCCTTATCATGATCATGAATAGGAATAGTGGCAATGACAGGAGCTAATTCACCAACTAGTGAATTCAATATTGCTAAATTCCAAACACCATCAATCCAGCAATCAGAGCCAAGTAAATTAGCATCATAAACCGAGGATAGCAATGTAGAATACATCCCTAATCATCCTTCAGAAAGAAATAATGACATCCCCAATATCCTAAAACATAAAATCAGAAGCAACATCACGTGCGACAATAATGGCCTTCCAAAGCTTATAATCCCCCACTCTCCAATTAACCGTAGAGGGATGTAAATTTTTACAATACTTATAAAGCATAAAATTAGCCCATAAAGACTCCCCCAATCAAAAATTGAACCAAAGTTTACGCATGTTAATATCAATATTATGTTGCAGTGCTTTAAACCCAAGCCCACCAGCACAAAGAGGCTTGCAGTTATACTGCCAATTAGTCTAACTCTTAGAAGATCTTGAGACCTTCCAGAGAAACTTGTTAAAGATAGTTTCAAGATTCTTATGAGTGCTTTTCTTAGTTTTGAGGAATTGCATAGTATAGAGAGGAAGTATACATAGAACACTTTTCAACAAAGTGAGTCTACCCCCATTCGAAAGAAAAGTGTTTTTCCAGTCATTGATCTTGAGTTTACCTTTATCAATCACCTCATCCTTATGAGTTTTGCTAGTTCTACCTCTAAGAATGTTGCTTAGTTCTGACCCCAAGATACTGTATAGGTAGCTTAGAGATTTTACAACCAGTGAAATTGGAAGCCCACGCATGAGTGTTAGAGGGAGCACCTTTGCCAAAATAAATGGAGCACTTAGCCAAGTTGAACATCATACCCAAAATGTTTTGGAAATCTTTTAACAAAGCATGGTAGCTTTGATAGCACATTTTCTAGCATTTAAAAATAATATAGCATCATTAGCATAAGCAAGGTGACTCACCACAATTTTTTATTTATGAGAGAATTGAATATAAGAATGCTCGTACTACAGCTTATTAATAAGCCTAGACAGGTAATCAAAATCAATAATAAAAATTGTGGGAGAGAGGGGATCTCTTTGTTTGATGCCCCTGTTAGTAGAAAAAAACCATGAGTTTTACCATTGACCAGCAAACTATAGCTATTATTAGAGAGCCACCTCTTAATGACAGAGCAAAAATCCTATTGAAAGCCTTTAGTCTGCAAAATATTATTGATAAAGACCCAAATAATAGTATCAAAAGCTTTCTTGATGTCCAATTTAAGGATCATGTTTCCCCCTACACTTCTTGTCCAAATCTTCAATCATCTCCTGTGGTAAAAGGATATTATCATTAATGTCCCTACCCTTAATGAAAGTAGACTACTGTGCAGCAATTATATGAGTAAGGTGAGGCTGCAATTTGTTAACTATAATTTTACTCATAACTTTAGATATCATCGTAGTGAGAGATAGCGGACGGAAATTGTCCCATGAAATCTTATCATTGCCTTTTAGAATGAGCACAATCAAAGCAGAGGTGAAATATTTATCAGGATTATCTCAAAGGAAGAAGCTTTGTATGACAAGAATAACCTCCTTCTTTATAACCTCTCAAGAATGGATGTAGAAAGTAGAAAAAAACATCAAGGTCGGGCGTTTTGTTAGGGTAAAATAGATTTGAAAGCATTCAGGAGTTCCTGCTCATCAGTCGGATAAGTCAAAGTGAGATTATTAATATAATTATACTCATCCACAAAGTGGGTGGAGTCAACAGGCATAGTGTAAGTAGAGTTATTAAAAAGTTCAGTGAAATAGGTAATATCACTATCACCAATCTCTTCCATGCAAGTTAAAATACTCCCATCCCCCTTTTTAATTTTTAAAATACTATTGATGTTTCTTCTATGCTTAAGGGTGGCATGAAAATACTTAGTGTTTCTATCCCCTGCAACAAAGTAAGAATCATTAGCCTTCTGCTTAAGCAAATTTTCCTCTAAAGCAATAGCATCCATTAAAGTAAGATGAGTCTGAGTAATAGTGTCCATCAAATGAGGAGAACCAACAAGTTGGGCTTCCATAGAATCAACAATTTTATGTGCATCCTGCACTTTTTATGGACATTACCAATGATTTGGTAATTCCATTTATTGACGAGCAACCATCTTATTATGCAATATCCATAAAACAAACCAAGGATTCCCAACTCCTTCAAGTTTCCAAGCTTGATTCATCATATTAAGATAAGTATCATGAGAATTCCAAACATTAAGAAATTTAAAATAAGATATGGTTGGTTTAACAGTGTAAGCCAAAGTGAGCAAAATAGGATTATGATCAGAGGTGACATGACTCAGATGTTGAACCTTCACAATAGAAAAATGACTTATAAAAATAGAATTAGCCAAAAACCGATCCAATCTATGATAGATAAAACCCCTTCTCCAAGTATAAGGAGATCCAAAATATCCTAAGTCAAAGAGACCTGCACTAGAAATAGAGTTAGAAAACCTATTAATAAGAGCAAGCTCAACTCTATCACTTCCTTTTATTTCCATAGTCTTCATGATCATTTTAAAGTCTCCGCAAACAAACTAATTCTCATTAATAATGCTACCCATAAACTCTAATTTTTGCCAAAGCAGATTTTTATTGTGTAAATGAGAGCTAGAGTAAACAAAGGTGCCCCACCCTTGGAAGCCTTCAAAACTGATTTAGGTAAGTGATCTGCCTAAAAATCTACCATTTCTTATGTTATATTTTATGATGATATTGTACTTTAAAGGTATGTTTTTTTTAATCGTTTTGGTTGTATATACACCAAATTGAAGAATTTGGAGTGATTGGAGCAAAAGGAAAAAAATGGACCAAATCGGAGAAAATCGAGTCAAACAGGGGCACACCAGAGCCAAGGGGACCTAAATCGGACACTTAAGTGTCTGTGCCTGGCGCTTAGGTATCACCAGACAAAGAGGGGGGCGCTTAAGTTCCCAAAAATGGCGCTTAGGTGTCAAAGACAGTTTTCAACATATCTTCAAGAATATACATCAGATTTGGATGATTTTATAAGCGTTGCTTCGTGTATCTCTTGGGGAATTTATTGGAAATGCAAAAAGGGACTTTATAGAAGAATCTTGGGTGGTTATATGGAGTTTTGAAGAGTCACTTAAAGCACCCTTTAGAAGATTCAATGAATATGGACAGTTTTGAAGAGACACTTAAGAATCTCTTAGGAAATTATAATTAAGGATTGGTAATATTTTTAAAATAACTCTTGGACTCTTAAATTAATTAGAAGAGGAAAAAAAGTCTTGGAGAAGAGGAAGAAGGCTTGGGCGTGAGACCCAAGTGGGGCGACAAGTTAAGAGAGAAGGAGAGTGTGAGAATTTCTTCTTTTCTTTTCACTTTGTTCTTGGAGAGTATTGTAAGGAGATTGCTTTTGTTATACAAAGAGAGTTTTATTTCCATAAGAGATAAGTATTTTCATTGTATTTTGATTTGAATATAGGACTTTGTTTGTATGGTTTCAAAGTCTTGTTCAATGAAAAGTTTTTGTTGTTTCTCTATGTGTAGTGAGTAGTTTTCTTTACTCTTCCATCTTATAATGAGTTAGTATGCATGTTTAGGATACATAATTGAGTAGAGTGAGAATATATTATGATGATTTTATTTTGTTCTCCATTTACATGTAAATTTGATCAACTTATATGTTAAAATCTGTTGTAAGAACATGTAAGATCCGGAATGGTATTGTCTCAATCAACTGTGGTTGAATCTCATTAGATTGTATGGATGAGAATGAAGTCGATATGATTGAGTGAAAATAAATAATAAAATAATCTTTAATTGGTGTAGAATTAGAGGACTTTAGAGTGATAGGCTAAAGCCCCCTAATTTGGTTTAATGTTTTAGGTTTTGATATGATGTTAGCCTCCAGGTGGAGGGATAAAAGGGAACACTTAAGTGAGAGCTAGTATCTTGCCTGCCTAGCCTTGTTCAGAGCTATTCAAATTTTAGATTAACCAATATTATTTATAGCATCTCTAGTAAGGTTAAAGAATTTAATTTCTCCTATTTGTCACAATCTCTCTCGCACTTGTTTTACTTTTACACATGTCACTAATTTCATTATATGAGGAAGAGTACTTTTAATATATTAAACCCCACTTTCTAATTTTCACTAAGTATTTTAGTTTAGAAGTAGAAGTAGTATTGTAGTGATAATTTTTGGATATAATCAAAACCAAACCTATATCTACCTTCTAAGTTAGGACGTGTTATTCTAAACTAGAACTTCTCTTGAAAGTCATCGTGATTAACCTCGATCTCTGTGGGATTGATATTTAGGGCTTGATTAGAAAGCCCTATATTTCTTGATAACGATATGTATACTTGCATAGAATCTCTACAAATATAATTAAAATCTTACTTTACTTGGGATCAAGTTTGGGATAGTTTTTAGTGTCAATACCGAGGATTAAAATTTTTAAATAGTGGTGTCAACTTCATAAATCCTTACATATAAGAAATATTGGGATCAAGTTTTTGGCAACGTTGCTGGGGAACTTAACAGTTGATCTTGACTTTTAGGAGAATTTTAGTTGAAGTAATTAGGCTTGGACTTGGAAAACTATACTGTAGTAAATACTGTTTTTGTGTGAAAAGTTTTTTTTGTATGAAGAAGTGTTTTGAAAAAAATTGTTTGTGTGAAAAATAAATTATTTGTGAAAATGTTTTATTGTGTTGAATATATTATTTTTTTTATTTATTAAATATTAATGTATTATTTGTTGTGTTGTGTATGTGAAATAAAGAATCTGCATGACTTGTGCCTTATGATCCCAAGTTGGAAAAAAAGAAAAAACTCAAAAAACAAGAAGTACTTGAAAAACTAGAAATGGAAATGGAAAATATTCAAAATAATAACTTAGAAAATCAACATAAATCATTGAGGGATTATGGAAAACCTGCGACAGATGAAATTCACTCAAATATACAAACCCATGTCATAGAAGCTAACTTGTTTGAAATAAATCTAGCAATTATCCAACTAGTGTAGAACAATCAGTTTGGGGGAACTTCTTTGAAGGATCCTTATTTACACTTATCAAGTTTTCTAGAAATCTGTTCTACATTTTGTTATAATGGCATGTCAGACGATGATGTCAGACTAAGGCTTTTTCCTTTCTTACTAAGGTATAGGGCTAAAATGTGGTTATACGCATTAGCACCTGGCTCTATTAAAAATTGGGAAGAGTTAACTAATAAATTTCTAGCTAAGTCCTTTCCACATTCAAGAAATACTAAACTTAGAAATAATATTATCTAATTTATTCAGTATAAAGGGGAATCAATATATGAAGCTTAGGAAAGATTTAAGGAACCCGTAAGAAAGTGTTCATACCATGTTCTACCCAATTGGTTAATCATTTAAACTTTTTACAATTGGTAAGTAGGATCTCTTAAGTCTATAATTGAGGCTGCCGCTGGTGAATCATTAATGTCAAAATCATATGATGAAGCATATACATTAATTGAATAAATGACTACAAATGAATTTCAATGACCCTCTGCAAGCATAAATCCTAAAAAGGTGGTCAGTGTTCATGATACAGATGCAATTGCAATTCTTGCATCTCAGATTGTTACAATATCAAAGAAGTTGGACTAACTTGGAATAAACCAAGCTCAATTTACTTTAAGAAGTGAGGAAGGTTCATTAGGGCATATGATTGATTCTAATTTATCATTTGACATTTTAAATACATAAAAAAAATGTATTCTAACTTTTACAACCCAGGTTGGAAGAACCATCCTAATTTTAACTAACATCACACTACTGGGGGTGGAAACCTACAATGGAAAAATAATCATGCAAATCCTAATGGAAGTTGGAATAGTCAAGGGAACACAAACTACAGACCTTCATATCCACTGGACCCTAACAATGATCAACAATTTAAGGACAAGAAGATATCTATAGAAGAAGTGGTGTTACAAATGGGAAACAAGTTACAAACTTAAAATGCTGCGATTAGAAACATAGATGTTCAACTTTGACAAATTACTAATTCACTTTGCAATAGAAGCCAAGGAACACTTCCTAGCAACACTGAGATCAACCCTAAAGAGAAAAATTATGAACAAATAAACGCTATCCAATTAAGAAGTTGAAGAGAGATAGAGGGTGTCGTTAGAAAAGAGAAAGAAGTTGTGAGAGAAATAAAGGAAACTAAAAGACCTAAAGAACATGTTTCTAAGGATCTTAAAAATTTAATATCTCCAACTAAAATTAATTTAAAAAGACCACCACCTCCATTTCCTCAAAAAATTACACAATATGAGTTGGATAAACAAATTTTAAGGTTCATGGAACTACTAAAGAAGTTAACGATAAATATTCTTTTCGGTAAAGCTTTGGAATAGATTTCAAGTTATGCAAAGTTTATGAAGGAGATATTAAACAAGAAAAGGAAGTTTGAGGATTACGAGATAGTTGTATTAAGTGAGGAGTGAAGCGCTATACTTTAAAAAAAGCTTCCTCAGAAACTTAAAGATCCTTCTTGCTTAACAAATCCTTGTGTATTTGGAGAAATATTATGTGGAAAAGTTGTATGTGATTTAGGATCAAGCATTAATGTGATGCCTCTATCTATATTTAAAAGGCCAAGTTTAGCCAATATCCCTCCCACTACTATAACCCTTCAGTTATCTGATTGATCTATCATTTATCTAAAAGGGGTTATAAAAGATGTGCTTGTTAAAGTGGATAAATTTATCTTTCCTATGGACTTTATTGTGTTAGACATGGAGAAAAATAAATAAAATCCAATTATTTTGGAGAGACCTTTTCTTATTACTGGACAAGCTATGATAGATGCACAAAAAGGAGAGTTGGCTATGAATATTAATGACCATGAAGCCACTTTTAATGTTTTAAAGGCTATAAAGTGTCCAGCTGAGAGAAAAGCTGATGATTGTTTTTGGATCGATGAAATTTATTATCTAAGTAAAGTCCATTTCCAATAATGTTTTGAGAGTAATTTAACATATGAGATCGAAATGGACTTTCATGATGAGTTGAAAATGTTGTTTAAAGAAGATTGCATGTATGTTCAGGAGAGGTGCGAAATGATGGATGTTACCAAAAATAGTAAACTTTTAGTTCTATCTGTTGAAAAATCTCATGAACTTAAGATGAATGTACCCCATACAATTATAAAGCCTACTTATTTAGGGAATTCATCTACACCACCATTCTTCATATCTTCAGATTCAACTCAATCATAAGAAGAACATGAATTGAGTGATGAAATCAGTAAAAGATCTCCTAAGAAAGAGTTATTCCAAATCACTGAATGGCATATTGTTTGGTATATCGACAAAATGAATGAAACCCTAATGCTGGGGAAACCAGAATAAACATTAGATGCTTCTGGTCATCGATGTTAGACCAAGTGCTTTGTGGGAGGCAACCCATGGTTATCTTTGTTATCTGTTTAGTGTGATTGTTGTTATGTTGGATTGGATAGTAGTGAGATGTTGGCTTTGATCCATGTTTGATGTGTAGGAGTGGATTGGATTAATATTGTGAGGTAATTCCTTCTTCGTGACTAGATTTGTATATGATTTATGGTAGTAGCAGGTTGACGAGTCTGTTACAACTTAGTTCTCAACCGGAGCTGAGCATTAACTTGAAGCATGTAGAGTTTGGACTTGGACCACTCCATGTCAACTCTATTACTTTCCTTATCTAACTTTGTCTTCACTGAGTAAAGTCATGAACTTACTTAGTGAACAACATCTAGATGAACTGCACTATTTTTATTTACGAGATGGTGTATACCTTACACTTGGAGTAACCTTGAATTAGCCACACATGAGAGAATTCTGGTCCACAGGTGATAACCATATAAAGCTTTATAATACACATGCATTATCAGTGTAGTTTCTTCCGTTAGAAATTTAAATTAAAGAGGGTAAATGTGAGTAGAAGGGAGATTGAATTAACCTCAATCATTATTTATTTATGAATCTATGAGTCTATGTGTTGGAATTTGTGTGTATTTGTATGTGAGTCAAGTTGAAGGAGTCATTAGATAAAATAAAACTTATCTTAACATTTTAAACTTGTTAGCATCCATCAATTCATTTATAAAATTTAAACTGTGTTCCTATTTAAGCTTCAGTTTTTACCCGTTTTACTATTTAAAATGGCCTTATAGTGTTATGTGAAGCATGTTTATGCTAGAATTATTTTCTATTGCAATATTCTACCATTTGTTATTTGTTGATATTTTTTGTAGGATGTGTAGTAAATTGTAAAAGTTATCTTTCCCTGCCATATATTTTTGTACTTCATTGTTACACATGTTTGAGCTTAAGTTATAGAGGAAAAGAAAATGTTTCAAATTTAAACCTTACATGTTTTCAAAAGTACTACAAATAAATTTTTATGTTATTTCTAATGATTATTGTTATGTGGAGTCATCTTAAGGATATTAGAATTTTAAGTATAGAAATGGTGTAGAAAAACTTAGTTGATACTTTTAGTGACAAGGGTGAATCTAGCATTAAGGAAATTTAGTGGAGAACTTGAGAAAATGAATAACTATCTTTAGTAGGAAAAATTGTATTTTTTTTTTAAATAAAGGATTCTTAGAATTTTTATTTTCAAACATTTAAGGCTCTTTTAGAAAGTATTATATATATATATATATATTCATTCAAGTGAAGGAAAGTAATAAGTTTTAACTTTAGAGGAGAATAGTGGAATTCAAAATTATTTAAGAATTTCTCCAGATATAGTAATCCTCACATACAAAAAAAAGGAAAAAATAAATAAATGGATCAAAAAGATCGTGACAAAGAAAAATAAAAAGCAAAAAAAAAAGTGAGGAGAAGCTTGAGGAGAGGTCATAATCAAAAATTGGTTTCACTTGAGTCTTTCTAGAGTAATGAACTTATAACAATCATAAGCTTGCTTTTATACTTAAATTAGTAAAAATTATTTTTAAGAGAGTTCTTAAGTCTAGAAAGTAAATTTCATAGAATCTGAAGTTTGAAAAATCTGCATATATTTTTGAATTAGATAGGGAAACAAATTTTTAAGTTTGATGATAAATATTTAAGACCCTGGGCTAGTCTGATTCACTAGAATTTCTTTAATTTGAACTATCAAATTTTTAGAACAAAATTTTAGCAATTTGAAATGATGACCCTTTAACTCTAATCTACGTAAATTATTTTAAAAAGGTAGTATTACTTGAGGACAAGTAATGTTTAAGTTTGGGGGATTTTGACAGGCCTAAAAAAGTACTATTTTTCATGCTATATTTTATGATGATATTGTACATTAAAGGTATTTTTCTTGTGTTTTTGGTTGTAAATACACTAAATTGAAGAATTTGGAGTGATTGGAGCAAAAGGAACAAAAATGGACCAAAATAGAGCAAGCCGGAGCAAATCAGGTCGAATTAGAGCACACCAGAGCCAAGGAAACCTAAATCAGACATTTAAGTGCCTATGCCTGATGCTTAAGCACCCAAAATGGTGCTTAGGCGCCACTAGATAGAGAGGGGGCGCATAAGCGCCCAAAAATGATGCTTAGGCGCCAAAGATGATTTTCAATATATCTTATAGAATATACATCAGATTTAGACGATTTATGAAGCGTTGCTTCATGAATCTTTTAAGGAATTCATTGGAAATGAGATAAGGGACTTTCTATAATAATTTAGGGTGGTTATATGGAGTTATGAACAGTTAATTAAGGCACCATTTGGAAGATTCAATGAATATGGACAGTTTTGAAGAGACAATTAAGAACCTCTTGAGGATTGGAAATAATTTTAAAGTAGCTCTTAGAGTCTTCAATTAATTAGAAGAGGAAAAGAAGGCTTGGAGAAGAGGAAGAAGGCTTGGAAGTGAGCCTCAAGTGGGACTACAAGGAGAGAGAGAAAGAGAGAGTGTGAGAAATTCTTCTTTTCTTTTCACTTTGTTCTTGGAGAGGATTGTAAGGAGGTTGCTTTTGCTATACAAGGAGAGTTTGATTTCCATAAGAGATAAGTAAATTCATTGTATTTTGATTTAAATCTAGTTCTTTTTTTGTATGGTTTTGAAATCTTATTCAATGAAAAGTTTTTGTTGTTTCTCCATGTGTAGTGAGTAGTTTTCCTTACTCTTCCCTCTTATAATGAGTTAGTATGCATGTGTAGGATATATAATTGAGTAGAGTGAGAATATAGTGTGATGATTTTACTTTTTTCTTTATTTACATGTAAACTTGATCAACTTGCATGTTAAAATCTGTTGTGAGAACGTCTATGATCTGAGATGGTGTTGTCTCAATCAACTATAGTGAAATCAGATGAGATTGTATGGATGAGAATGTAGCCGTTATGATTGAGTGCTAATAAATTGGAAAATAATCTTTAATTGGTGTAGAATTAGAGGACTTTAGAGTGACAGCCTAAAGCCCTCTAATTTGGTCTAATATTTTAGGTTTTGATACGAGATGTTAGCCTCCAGGTGAACGGTTAAGAGGGAGCTCTTGAGTGAGAGCTAGTATCTTCCCTACCTAGCCCGTCTTCAGAACTATTCAAACTTTAAATTAACCAATGTTCTTTATAGAATATCTAGTAAGGGTAAGGAATATAATTGCTCTTATTTGTCATAATCTCTCTCGCTACTTGTTCACTTGTTTTACTTTTACACATGTCACTAATTTCATTGTATGAGGAAGAGTACTTTTAATATATAAACCCCATTTTCTTATTTTCACTAAGTATTTTAGTTTAGAAGTAGAAGTAGTATTACAGTGATAATTGTAGAATATAATGAAACCAAACCTTTATCGAGCTTCCAAGCTATGGCATATTATTCTAAACTATAACTTCTCTTGAAAGTCATCGTGATTAACCCCGGTCTCCGTGGGATTGATATTTGGGGCTCAATCAGAAAGCCCTATATTACTTGATAATGATACGTATACTTGCATAGAATCCCTACAAATGTAATGGAAATCTTACTTGGGATCAAGTTTTTTGTGTCATTACCAGAGATTAAATTCTTCAAGTAGTGATGTCAACTTCATAAATCCTTACATATAAAAACTATCAGGATCAGTAAGGATACACTTTTCCTCATCTTCAATAATGGAAAGAGTGACAGTGGGCTTTTAGAAAAACCAAATTTTGTTGTTGACATTATAGTGGGAACGATAACCTTTAAATTTATTTTAAATTTTATTTTTATTGACATGAACCAATGGTTCCAAAAAAGCAAAAATGAGTAATTTATGAACCCTACAAAGATTTTTTAGCCTATTAAGGGAGTTAGGATCCGCCACTTCCCTAATATTCTAGACCATAATATTAAACATGATGACGTGAGCCAACCCTTCTAGAAGATCTTATAGAGTTACCAACTGTTCCCCATCAGAGTGATAAATTCCTTCCTGAATAATGTTACTATCATCAAGTCTAGATAGCTCATTATTATGTTTAGCCTTTTTTGTGAATGCTTTTGCACCTGCCACTCATTTTCCAGTGTTAAAATAGCATTAGATAAAGAAGTATTAATATCAATAATATCAGAAAAATCTCCAGCTATAAGAGGGTGAACCATAGTACTAGGGGGAGTTATGTTTCCATTATTAGTAATATTATGAACCGCTATCACAGTTGTTTCCACAGGCTTCTCAGAAGCCACATTAGCATTATGCTCATTTGAATCTTCATCCAAAATAATTCCTTCATTAATCTACAATTGTTGGCGGTTAACATCTACGCAATTATGAAAGATATCAGTATCTTTTTATACCTTCATTGATATACATTTCTTGAGGGGTAACATCATTGCATTTATGTAAGGCTTCTGTACCTAAAGCAAGCAAGTTAAAAGTCTCATTATTAATTGCAGGATTTTCAATTGAATCAGCACCATTTTCAACACTAGGTGTGATATCATGATGCTCGATATTTATATCGGTAGAGGGTAATGAAGTATGTGTTGCACTGTGAGAGTTTTTGAGTTGAGGATTCAATCGAAAACAAGATGTATTTTGATGGTTGACAGCGACTTTATATATGCTCAAAAATACAAGAATTTGATACTGCTGCTAGAAGATTTAAATCGCTGACAACGGCGCCAAAAACTTGACAACAGTTATACATTTGATAAAGATGTGTACAAAATATTCAATAATTGTGAATTCACACTTCTCAACGCAAGTATATGTATCGCTCAAGTAATACAGCGCTCTAATGGAGTCCTGGATATCGATCCCACATAGAGGTAATAATTAGAGCCTACGAACTAAGATTTAGAAAATCAATACTTAATCACAACAACATAGTTCAAATTGCATATTTGTCACTAATATGCAATTAAAATAAAAATGAAAATCAATACTTAATCACAACAACTTTAATTCGCATAATTTTTACTAATAGCAATTGAAATAAAAATTAATTTTAATAAACTCTCAATCAACTAATTCTACTAATAAAGTTTCTAATGTGAAGTTCAATAGATAAGAAAGCATCCTTCTCCTTATCAAGAAATTTAAGTGAATGGATAAATTGAATCTGTTCAAATTATATTGTGCCAAATAAAAGCATACCTATTCTTTACCCTTTGGACTAGGCATAAAGAACATTGACTAATCCTATGTTTGGTTACTGAATCTGCAGCTAGGCTGGGAGGATACCGGCTCTCACTTAGGAGCTCCCATGTTCCCCTCGTCTGAGGGCTAACATCTACACTTCAGCACCCAAACGATAGGACTGGATTGAGGATTTTAGTCTATCACTCTAAAATCTCCAATTCTACACTCGAAAATTTTTATTTCCTTATTTATTTGCACCCAACTTTTAAAGACTTTGACCTCCCAATTCTTGGATGTAATCCTAGTTGTAAAACTCAACATATTTTAACAAATCAATTGGCCACATTGAAAGTAAATTAAGATTAAAGTAAAAAGTTATCACAAACTTCTTTAACATTCTCATAGCACAACCAATTCAAATCACCATTTCACAAAATCTCAAGACATGGAGAAAGATAGAGAAAACTACTCGGAACTCACGGAGAAGATACAAAAAAACTTGGATTTCATATATAAAAGCAAAGTCATACAAACTACAATAATTAAATACAACTTATCTTGAATTCCTCCCCAAGTAACTCCTCTAAGTTCCTCTGAATCTCTTTCTTTCTTTACAGCACACAGAATTCTCCTTCGAAGCGGCAAGAAGGAACAAATCTCTCACTTTCCTTCCACTCTTACAATCTCTTGAAGAATTCCTCAAAATACCTAACCCTAAATTACACTTCTCTGGACTCCCTGGACTCTCCGGACTCTCTGGACTCCCCACTTTTCGGCCTCCAAAATGTTTCTCTTAAATTTGTAGAAGAGTTTTCAAGAGTTACCTAAGCGTCCCTTCAAAAATTGTCCACATTCAATGCATCTATTGAGAGAACCGTCATTCTCACCGTTTGTGGACTCGATGGCGCCATTGGTAAGCGTCCCTTCAACTATTACTCTTCTTCAAGTAATTTTAATACTACATAAAGGTTATGATCTACTGTGGTAAATTTTTAATTCAAAAATAATATAAGTTTGATTTAAGTAAATACCATAGTAAAATTTTCAGAAAAATTTCAAGTAATTAAATTAACTCTGCAGGTACAAGACTATCTAGTCATCAAGTATATTAGTTCTAGTTTTCTATTCTTTTCAAGAATAATTATATGTTGTAATATGAAGTCACTTAGAATATTCAAATGTTAGGAACTTTATGAGAACACATCTAGTAAAGATACTATTCCATGAATATAAGTTTAGGAATGTATTTAGGTTTTCCATTTAGGTCGGTCCAAGTGAAGCCAATTTTTTATTAGGCATCTCCTCAAGCTTCTCTTCACTTATATTTTTTTTTTCTTTTTCATTTGGATTACTTTCAATATATTTTTCTTTTCTTTTCAGGAATTGTTGTTAATCATTTCTTTCTCTTTTTCAAGTGAAGATTACTATATCTGGATAGCTTTTAATAATTTTGAACATCACTTTTTTTTCCCTAAATTTGAAACTCAAAGCATTCCTTTGCCTTATAAGTATTTCATAGCTTTTACATCATTAAGCCCCAATCTTTTCTTCTCAAATGAATTTCTAAGATTCTTAATATTTTAAAATATAGTTTTCTTTACTTTAAATAGTTAATTATAGTTTTATTCTCTTATACTAAATATCTTAATCTACAAAATTAATTTTCCTTACAAAAATATTCCTTTAAATCTACCATAATATTTAAATATTTA
>JXCR01141841.1:148996-172767 GCA_002079205.1 Phalaenopsis hybrid cultivar | reverse complement strand
AATATAGTTATCTAAATTAAATTCACTACAAAAAATCATATTAATAATTTTTGAAAATATTTAAATTGAGAACATATAATAGTTAATATTTTTCTTCTCCCTCAAACTTAAAATTTTCAATATGGAACGATAGAGGTGGAAAGAAAGATTCTAAATATAAATCATACCTAGTACTTTAAGCATTTTCATCTTTCTGAAATTTTTGCAATTCCTTTTCAAAATTTTTACTTTAACTGGTCTGTAATATTAGGAGCTTTCTATACATATAAATCATTAGAGAAGTTGTTGGGTAATGAAATTTTGAAATAAGTACAAAACTAAACATTATACAAAACATAATATTTCACTAACACATCACAATACAAATTTACAAAGTACTAATCAAAGTCTATTTAAACTACACATGCACATTTCAAACTACAACACTAAACATTTATGCAAACATAAAATAAAATAGACAATAAAATGAAAGTACATACAGACAAACATCTATCTCTATTACAAAAGCACAAAAAAAAGTATATTAATCACTATCATATATCTAAATACCATACTATATCCTCGTCTCCTTGGTCAACAGGTGGATTGGGCTGATACTGAGTATAACGGGGTCATTCAAGAAAAGTAACATCAGGCTCACCTCTGTAGTGTTGGACTTGAGCTTCGTAGTAAGCTTCTCGAAGTCAGAATGCCTCTGTAGGTACTCACTATCATAATCATGTCTATGTTCTAATCCCCCAATTCTTTCACTTATTTTCTCTATACTTTTCCCCTGCAAGGTTAATTCATTCATTAAATCATGAAGGGTAGGGGAACTAGAGGAAGGAAGGTCCTTAAAAGATATAGAGCATAACAAATATGAGATGATGTATGATCGGATAAACCACAATGTGAACACCATGAACCTTACTCCGATTCTCCCTCAAGAGCTCGAGAGTTTAGAGGTCAAGGAAGTCTGTAACGCTGGTTCAAAGCTGATCAAGTTTTATCATACTTCTACCTCTACTAATCTTGAAAATCATGTAAATTTGGGTGATGATCCTAATGAATTAATGGAATTGCCTTTTGGTTATTTTTTGCCTTACGTACAAAATTTAATTCAACAGGGACATTTTCTTAAAAAATGCCAAAAGATAATTTACAAATTTTTGAAAAATTATGGGATATTAAAAGTCCAACTCCCAACTCGAAAGAGGGTCTCGGATTTGATACAGTCAGACCAGTCGATGATTCAAAGTTTTGCATGGTTGTTACTAGTGAATCAAGAGAGGATTGCCTTGATATGCAGGATAACTTTACGGATCAGTTGATAGAAGATGCTCTGTCATAATTTGAGGAGGAAATTAAATCAACTATTGATGAATTCAAGAAAATTAACCTCGGGACTAAGGAACGACCCCGACCTACATTTATAAGTTCTCTACTCAATGATGAAGAATCTTTAGAATTGATTAAACTATTAACAGAGTTTAAAGATTGCTTCGCATGGAGTTATGATTAAATGTCAGGACTGTCAGCAAAGGTTGCAGTTCATAAACTAGGGGTGGACAAAGATAGACCCCAGTAAAACAAGTTCCCAGAAGAATGTGCCTCAAAATAGAACAACATGTCATAGCCGAAGTGTAGAAGTTAATAGACACTAACTTTGTAAAAGTAGATTAATACGCCATATGGTTAGCTAACATTGTGCCAGTTAAAAAGAAAAATGGACAAATCCGTATTTGTGTCGACTTTAGAGATTTAAATAAAGCATGTCCAAAGATGAATTCTCATTACTGATACCAGAAATGATGGTGGACATGGCTTCAAGACATGAGATTTTCTCATTCATGGACTGATCATCGGAGTACAACCAAATCAAAAATGGCTCCCGAGGATGTAGCACTTATAGCCTTCTGAACACCTATCGAGATTTTCTACTACACCGTGACGTCATTTTGGTTGAAGAAAGCTTGAGTGACATATCAACGTGCAATGACAAAGATTTTCTTATGCTCTCATTCACAATCAAGTAGAATACTATATGGATGGTTTGGTCATCAACAGCAAGCAAAAAATAGACCACTTGTATGATTTGACGATCGTTTTCAAACGGTTACGATGATATGACCTTAAAATGAATCCCTTAAGGTGCACCTTTGGTGTTACCTCTCGGAAGTTTCTAGGATCGTTGTTTGTTATCGAGGAATTGAGATCAACCCATATAAGATTAAAGCTATATTGGAAATTGCTCCACATAAAACCTTAAAGCAACTACGATCCTTCCAAGGAAATTTGGCATATCTAAGATGCTTTATTTCTAATCTCTCAGGTAAGTGTCAACCCTCTTCGGTATTAATTAAAAACGAAGCCAAATTTGTTTGGGAAGAGAAATACCAGTGGGCCTTTGAGGATGGTAAGCAATATTTAATGACACCTCCTGTTTTGGCAGCGCCTATCCCAGCAAATCCTTTGATACTTTATACTACGACCTTAGATGACTCTCTTGGAGCCTCTTAGCCCAAGTCAATAACGAGGGTAAATAAAATGCACTCTACTACTTGAGTCGCTGCCTAGTATCAACGGAGATAAGGTGTCCACCTATTGAGAATTATTGTCTAGCTTTGATTTTCACCGTCCAAAAGCTTAAACATTACATGCTTTCTCATAAGATTACCCTAATCTTGAAAGTTAATCCGTTGCAATATTTGATGACCCGACCAACACTCTCCGGACGTCTAGCAAGATGGTCGATGATTTTATTGCAATTGGATATAACTTTTGTTCCCCTCCGTGCTATCAAGGGACAGATTTTAGCGCACTTCCTCGCTGCACACCCACTTCCAGTTGGGTCTCCTCTTAATGATGAACTACCAGATGAACAGGTATTAAAGATGGAATTCTCTAGTGTTCAACTCTGGGAGATGTACTTTGACTGAGCTTTATCAGGAAGAAAGGACAAAGGATCAGGCACAGTTATACCAGGAAAAACAATAATTTAATTGATCTTTATCACGCCAGATAAGGGTATGCTAAGGTTCTCATACCACCCGACAGAGTCATGTACCAACAATGAAGCAGAATATGAAGTGCTACTTACTGAGTTGGAGTTCTCAATCTCAATGGATATAACAGATATTTTCATCTATGATGACTCTCAGCTCGTCATCCAGTAAGTCACCGGACAATAGAATATTTTAAAGTCAATACTAGCAGAATATCTTCGCCACACCATGAAGCTGCTGGAACAGATCCTCAACGTTACCTTCTACCGGATTCTTAAGGGAGATAATGGTCATGCTAAATCTCTAGCAAAACTTGGTAAGGAGCTGGTATGTCCCCCGAAGGATTCCATTGATATCACAATACAAGGAAGACAAGTCTTGTCTCAAGTCGACCTCGACAATCTACACAAGCTTGGAAAAGAAAAAGAAATGATGATTGCAGTTGCAGACATCAACAAAGATTGGTGTAAGTCATTGATAGAATATTTGCAAACTGGAAAGTTGCTAGAGGATAAGTCTGAAGCACATCACATTACAAAAAGAGCTATGTCTTACGCTGTAGTGGGTGACATCCTCTACAGAAGATCATTCGATCATATATGTCTATGATGTTTAAGCAAAACAGAAGCACAGAATATTGTTAAAGAAGTACATGTTAGATTGTGTGGTGCTCACCAGTCAGGGCTTAAGTGAAAATGAAGATCATCAGACTCAGATATTATTGGCCAGCAATGATGTCTGACTCCATGGACACATCCAGAAGATGTCACCAATGTCAAGTGCATGGGGTGGTATTGCACCAACCTCTGAATGTGCTACACCCAACCCATCGCCTCATGGATGTTCGAGTGTTGGTGCATAGACATAAAAGTTCTGATAGACCCTTCATCTTCCAGAGGACATAGATTCATACTCGCCGCTATAGATTACTTTTAAAAATGGATAGAGGCAGTACTGTTACGAGAGGTTACGACACAGCACGTCCTTCAATTCTTCAAAATCCCACTTGTCTACCATTTCAGAGTGCCGCAAAGAATAATTTCCGATAATGGGAGCCTTAAAAGTACCAAAATCAACAATTTTGTCAAATGGCACGGGATAGATTGAAGATATTCTGCAATTTACTATCCTAGGAAAAATGGTCTGGTTGAGGCCTTCAACAAGATGCTGGTACAGATTTTAAGGAAAACACTGGATGAAAATAAAAGAGATTAGCACAATAAATTATTAGAAGCCTTGTGGGCCTACTGGACGACGTTCAGTGCACACCCTACATGCTCGTGTAAGGGTCTGAGGTCGTACTACCATTAGAAGTTCAGACACCGTCTCTCAGAGTCGTTGTTGTCAACTAGCTTACAACAAAAGAAAGTGCAAAACTCAAACTTGAAGAACTAGAGAGTCTTTAGGGAAAGCGACTAGAAGCACAACAACATTTTTAGCTTTACCAAGCAAAGATGGTACAAGCTCATGACAAATTGGTCTGCCCAAGGACATTCAAAGTTGGTGACCTTGTCCTTGTGCTCAAAAGACCCATTCTTGCACGCCGCAAGATAGGTGGAAATTTTGAGCCAACTTGGGAGGGAACATTTTTCATAGAAAATGTCTACGCAAGAGGAGCCTACCAGCTAGTAGATTTCTGTGGTGAAAGACCCTTACTGCCAATCAACGGATGATACCTGAAGACATATTATGCAACCTGACATTGTTTGACATCACTTGATTTGAAATTTAGAAATTTTGATTGTTCTGGGGTTATCTATTTCGTCAAACGTTTGAGATTGAGTCCAAAATTTTTGTAATAACATTAACCACAATATAATGAAATTTTTGAAATTACACATTTCAATTTTCTCTTTTCTATCTTTAAATTTGATATTCTACTAAATTGAACAAAATACATACATAAATAAAAAAATTTCTCACCAACATAAACTAAAATTTTCTTTAAAAAACACTCTTTTTTGTTCTTGTTCACACTAAGTTTTAGCTCACTAATGTTTTTCTTATCGTCTGCAGAAAAATGTCAGGCCAGAGACTGATCTTTGTATTTAAAGATGGTTGGAACCTCACACTCAATGAGGAAAGGGCGTTGTAAGGTGGCACTATAGACTTTGACATGAACTTCAGTCAAGTCGACATGAACTATGAGGGTCCTCTAATGGACATGGTTAACTGTCAGGAAAAAGAGGGGTTACCATCGCTGTTAAGGTTCGGCACCAGAAGCAGTTCCTCACTGAAGGGGAAAAATGTGACAGTACAACAAGACCTGATGGAGGGGACTAGTCGCCTACCATCTATGTTAGCTACACCAACCGGAGGCCTAATCATTGCCAGTGATAAAGGACTTCCAGATGCACCGCTATGGAGAACTCAGCGTAGGAATGCTAACCGCTAAAAGCATAGAGCTTTCTTACACGAAGAGAGAAGGCGCCAAAAGGAGGAACAAAATTTGCTCACCCCTATTTCTGGGGGGAACATTTATCATCCAGGCATGAGAGAGACCACTTCTAGTTTTCTTGCTATAAATGATGAGTCCATATTTGTTATAGAGTTGGAGATACCTCAAGTTTCTTGTTCGGGTTGCCCGACATGCAATGCCGAGATACCTGCATGTACATCTGCTGCAGGAGCATTTGTGGAGTGTCCAGACTGCAATGTTTTCCATCTTGAGCACTACAATACTTTAGAGGAGTAAGTATTCTCTGATGATGGATTTCAGACCACAAATTACCCGATGAATACAGAACCATATGTCATATTGGGTATCCCGTCGGACGCAGAGTCATACATTTTGATGCATGCAGAGACAACACCAGCCTGGATTCCAGTCAACATGGAAATAAAGGAACATCCTCAATAGCCACCGATCATCATTACAACAAAATATTATAAAATGAATAAAGTAAATAAAAGGGATTTTGAATTTCATGAAGAAGCTCAAGTAAGGCTCATTAATATACTAGAAGGCTTGGAGCTATATATCAGGATCTTCTCTGAAAGTGTTGAAAGAAGTATTCTTGACTGCATCTTTGATCTAAGAGACAGGGGTTGAGCAGGCCTGCTGATGGAAAGAACCTATTTTGAGCCACGAAAGTGGATGCGTGGAAAGGGCAGGATCACTATACAATGTGGCTTCTGTTACAACTTCTCTAAAGACAGACAAGGAAATCCTCCTGAGATTTTGAGACAAGATAAGTTGAATCTGTTACCCCCAATGATAAAATGGATGATTAAGAGAATGGTTTGATGGAGCATACTGTCAGCTGACGGTATTCCCAACAGCTGTATTATCAACATATATGATGAAGGTGACTGCATACCCTTACACATTGACCATCGTGACTTTGTGAGACCTTTCTGCACAGTCTCTTTCATAAGCAAGAGCAACATTCTATTTAGAAAAGAGATATATATATATCATTGGCCTTAGTGAATTTAAGGGATCCATGGAGATTCCACTACCAGTGGGTTCAGTGCTGGTTCTTAAAGGAAATGGAGCAGACATTGCTAAACACTGCATTCCACAAGTACAATACTGTAGGGTGTCCGTGACCTTCTGGAGGATGGATGATAGCAAAATGCCATATGGATTCCGATCAGACCCAGAGCTAGAAGAACTACTTCCTTATGAGCTAATGAGAGGGTTTCACCTCTAATCACATGCAAAAGGAACTCTTGTTCTAGGGCATGGCTTAGTAGGTCTGCTCCATCAGGAGCTTGCCCCGCTAGAGACAGACACTCAGAGGATTCTTTTTTACTGCATCTCGATACAGTATATATGATATATATTAGACATGCTCAGCCTATGATATGTACTCAGCATAGGATATTTTTTGATGTACTTTGACGTAGTCAGCATACTTGTACTTTTTGAGGCATTAGCCTGCACTCAATCTGTAACACTTATTGGAGCAGATTAAAGAAATATCTTTTTGGATTATGTCTATTTGTTCAATTACCCTTTTTGTGTGATGGATAAAAGCCACAGAGCCATAGTTTGGTTCAAACTACAATGAATAAAGAACAAAACAGCCAAAAAAATTTTTGATGATAATAAAATTCAATAATAAAAAAAAACTCCCTTTTGAAAAAATCTTCAACCAACTAAAATTAAAATTTTGAAAACGTATTTTGATGATTAAATGTGATAAAAATAATAAGAAAATAAAATAAATATGTTCAGTTGATTCTCTCGATTTTGAGGTCTCTTACTCTTTACTCGTGCAGCACGACTATCCTTGTCTGCACTAATTCTCTTCATATCATTGTGGAATTCCACATTCTAATTAAAACCTTACAAAATTTTACACATCTTCCTCGCAAATGTCAATCTTTTTGCATGACACACATTTATGTATCCAACACCATAAACTTTATGCACTGCATTCCTGCCCTCGAGGCCAATACCAAAACATTATTTTCCTTTTCACAAACTTTCGAGATTGGTATAAGGCCCCCTCCATGGCATCCAATTCTCTACCTACATCTGTAAGGTCGGTATAAGATCCCCTCCATGACATCCAATTCTCTACCTACTTTTTGAGATTGGTATAAGGCCTCCTCCATGGCATCTAATTCTCTACCTACATCTTCGATGTTGGTATAAGGCCCCCTCCATGGTATCCAATTCTCTACCTATATCTTCGAGATAGGAGTAAAACTCCCCTTTATGGAACATCACATCCTATTCTCAACTTTTTGAGATTTTTGTAAGGCCCCCTCCATGGCATCCAATTCTTTACCTATATCTTCGAGATAAGAGTAAGAATCCCCTTTATGGAAGATCGCATCCTATTCTCAACTTTTTGAGATTGGTGTAAGGCCCCTCCATGGCATCTAATTCTCTACCTACATCTTTGAGGTTGGTATAAGGCCCCCTCCATGTCATCCAATTCTCTACCTATATCTTTGAGATAGGAGTAAGACTCCCTCTTATGGAATATAGCATCCTATTCTCAACTTTTTGAGATTGGTGTAAGGCTCCCTCCATGGCATCCAATTCTCTACCTACATCTTTGAGGTTGGTATAAGGCCCCCTTCATGGCATCCAATTCTCTACCTATATCTTTGAGATAGGTGTAAGACCCCGTCCACGGCATCCAATTCTCTACTTATATCTTCAAGATAGGTGTAAGGCCTCCTCCATGACATCCAATTCTGTACCTATATCTTTGAGATAAGTGTAAGACCCCCTCCATAGCATCCAATTCTCTACCTACTTTTTGAGATTGGTGTAAGGCCCCATCCATGACATCCAATTCTCTACCTAAATCCTTGAGATTTGTGTGAGACCCCCTCCACGGCGTCTAATTCTCTATTCTCAACTTTTTGAGATTGGTGTAAGGCCCCTTCCATGGCATACAATTCTCTACCTACATCCTCGAGATTGGTGTGAGACCCCCTCCACGGCGTCCAATTCTTTATTCTCAACTTTTTGAGATTGGTGTAAGGCCCCCACCATGGCATCCAATTCTCTATCTACATCTTTGAGATTGGTGTAATACCCCCTCCATGGCATCCAATTCTCTACTTACATCCTCAAGCTTGGTGTGAGACCCCCTTCACGACGTTCAATTCTCTATTCTCAACTTTTTGAGATTGGTTTAAGGCCCCCTCCATGGCATCCAATTCTCTACCTACATCTTCAAGATTGGTGTAAGGCCCCCTCCATGGCATCCAATTCTCTACCTACATCCTCAAGATTGGTGAGAGATGACCTGATATTTGTTATATGTAAGGATTTATGAAGTTGAAACTACTTGAAGAATTTAATCCCTGGCAATAATGGCAAAAACTTGATCCTACTTTTTATTGTGATGGATTGTGTAAAATTTAAATAAATATAATAAATTAATATTTGGATTCTTCTCAAGTATACGTATCATTATCAAGTAATAATGGACTTTCTATTTAAGCCCTCAAATATCGATCATACGGGGAAGGTTTAAATTGGAAATGACAAATTTGCTAGGAAAATCACAGAAAGTCAATTGAAATCACTGTCAGTTTAAATTAGAAATGATAAATTTGCTAAGAAATTCACAGAAAGTCAATTGAAATCACTGTCACTAATTTCCGAGATGTAATTAAAATTAAATTTCTAAACTATTATCAAATCAAATATGTAAAATTTAAAACAATAAATACTACTCTATTAACTATGTTTATGTAACGGAGATTCTCATGTGAAAAAGCATCGATCCCACTACAATGAGGCTATGGTAAACTGAGATGAGATAAATGTTCATAATATGTATTGTGCCAAATAGGAGAAATTTTAATTCTCTACCCTTATATAGTGCATAGAAAATCATTGGCTAATCTTAGTGTTTAGTTCTTAAATCTGTGGCTAGGCTAGGAAGATACTGACTCCCACTCCAGAGCTCCCACTTCCCTTCACCTGAAGGCTAGCTCTCGTTTTAGTTTTTAAACACTAAGACTGAATTGAAGATTTTAGTCTGTCACCCTAAAGCTTCTCCAATTCTACACCCAACAAAGAATATTTCCCTATTTATTTATACTTAATTCCATAAACGATGTTCTCCTTCATGGAATCAAATGTGATCCTTACTCTATTGTAGAACTCATACTTCATTTCCGGGATCATATGTTTCACAACACATTTTAATAATTCAATTGGCAAAATTGAAAAGTAATTAAGTTTGGAGTTAAAAATTATCACAATTTATTTTATAATTTAATATTGGCACATTCATATTATCTCTTCATTTCACCATATCTCACAGTAGAGAGAAAGATACATGGAACTACTCAGACTTCATGAGAAAGAAATAACAAAACAAAAATTTCATATATAAGAGAAAGTTCATACAACACTGATAAACAAATAATACTTATCTGAAATCTCTTTCTCAAAGCAAATCTTTTGTAGCTTTTTCTTAGAAATGCAGGAAGAAGATATCTCTCACTTTCTCCTTTCCAACACTCTTACAAAAAGTTTCACACTAAATCTCACCACAAAAACTCTAAACTATGAAAATAAAATTTATAATTGACTCTAATATGGAAGTGGAATGGAATGATGTGGTACGAAAAATGAAAGTAGAGGAGTGAGAATGATAGAGGAGCCAATTTTCTGATGAAATTCAACCCCAAATAGAGCCTAAGGTCGATTCTCTAAGAGGTGCCTCCAAAAACTCTTCAAAAAGTCATCCAAATACATCGAGCCTTCTAGAAACGTGGTCTGTACCGCCTTTGGCGTCGTCGGTACCGGTCTGGCGTCGTCAGCCCTGAGTAAAAAAATCTCTGCATTAATTTGTTCTCTGTCACCGGCGCTGCTAGCGCTGAGCATTTCCTCAAAAATGTCATTTTGACTCCAAATTTGATCATTTTTGCTTTCTTTTTTACTTTAAGTCCTAAAAATCAATAACTTGCAAGAAAACATCAAAATACTATCCATTAAAGTGTAATATCATCAAAAATAGGTATAAAATATGGGTCTAAAAATGCATATATTTTTTGTGTATCAAAATCCCTCAAACTTACATGTTACTTGTCCTCTAGTAACTCCTTTACTACATAAAAAATATGACTTATGATAAAGACCTTAACTTTTAGACTTACATATTTTAGTTTTTCAAATATAATAGTATAACTTACGGAAAATTTAGAACAACTCCAGTTAATACTGAAGGTGTAAAGATATTCAATAATTAAGTCTAAGGTTTTTTATCCTCTATTTCTTTCAAGAANTAAGGTTTCTGATCCTCTATTTCTTTCAAGAAAAATTGCAGTTTGTTATATTAAAGTCACTTAGCAAATTCATGAAAAAAGAACTTCATAAAACTTTATTAATAATTAAGTTAACATTCAAATAAAAAATTTTAGAAAATGTGTTTAAGTCCTTTTTCCTTAAGTTGATTCAAGTGAAGCCAATTTTTAATTAGGCATCTCCTCAAGCTTCTCCCTATATAATTTTTTTTCTTTTTCTTTTTCTTTTATTTTCAGGATCATTTTTAATCCCCTTTTTCTTTTGTTTCTTTCTTTTATTCTCTCCTTTTTTTTATGTCAGGATCACTATATCTGAATACCCTTTAATGATTTTGAACTTCACTATCTTCTTATTAAAGTTAAAAACTTTTTACATTTCTTCACTTATCAAATTTATAATAACTTAAAGATTTCATAAATTTTAATTCTTTTCTTTTTTACATGAACTCTTTAAGATTTTAATAATTTAAAAATACAAATTTTCCTTACTAAAAATAGAAAAACATAGTCTTATTCTCTTTTACCAAATATCTTAGCCCCTAAAACTAATTTTTATTATTGAAATTTTTTACTTAAATTTACTATATATTTAGAAACATAAATATAGTTATCCAAAGTTAACCTCTAATACCAAAGTTCATATTAAATTTAAAATTTTTAAAATATAATTAAGTGAGCACAAAAAAATTGAAGTTCTTTCTCTCTTTCTAAAAATGATTTTTCTTCTTCTCCCCCCCCCCTCCCCCAAACTTAAATTTTTAAAAGATTTTTACATGAAGAGCTTTAAAAATGAAAGGTAAAAGAAAGCATTAAATACATAAAAAAATTATACTTGTTGGAAATTCTGATTATTTTTTAACAAAATTTTGAAAATACTGCAGGTGCTAAAATGAAAACTACAATGCTAAAAACATTAAATTGCACATAATACATATAAAATTTGCTGAAAAAGAGCTAATCACAAAACAGAGCAAAGTGCTGAAAATAACAACAAAACTAAACTAAATTCTAAAAATGAAAACAATCTTCCACATTACAGTTTCACATAACATAATAAACAAAGTCTAAACAACATCACAACACAAACAATACAATCACACAGTACAAACACAAACAAACAAAATAGATCACTAGTCATCATCTTCCTCATCATCGACATCTAACTTCTGCTGTTAATATGGAGTATAAGTATGGTGAAAAGGAAACTGAACTGTATGGTCACCCCTCAGGTATCTCACTAAAGCGTCATCATAAGCAGCATCATACTCAAATTTCTGAAGAATCATATCATCAGTGTGAGCATTTCTCCCCTCTATATTCTGCATCCTATGATCCATCCTAAAAATATCTCATTGTTGTATCATCATCTGATCTAAAAGTTCTCTGTTGCTGGGGTCACTAAAAGCAGGTCCATGAGAGGTAGAAGAAATATCCCTAGAAGTAGAAGGAATATCTCTAGCCTTGCTTCCAGATCTTCAGTCAACATGAGATTCATATGTCTTGATGTTAGTAGGCCCAATAGGCCTCTGAGGCTCAATCCTCTCCTCATTAAGTCTGAAATCAACTTCTGCATGTTCACAAAGTGTGTAAATTAGAGCAGGGTGCACCAATCCACCAGTTGTCTCTCATAGAGCAATAGATTAAATGTTCATATAAATGATAGAGCCTACATTTATATTCATCACTTGTTGAACACTGTAGTTTAAGATGGCTCTATCCTTGGTCATTTCACTATGATGATTCGTTGGAATCATCCTTCAAGAAATAAAATAATGTGCAATTTTTACTGTGGCCACCTTTTTTAGGGGTTAAAATTTGCTTCATTCAACAGTAGATCACTCAATTATTACCTTGGTCGAGGGCGCCGTCGGCGCTGAAGGCCCGAAAATTTCATATTTTGAATTTTTTTTAATTTTCAATTTCCTTTCGACTTACTCCAAAAATTTTTAGAATTTTAAATACAAATTTTATCTAACAATAATTCACAAAACAAAACATTTCATCAACACAAATTTTCACAAACAACAACAAACTAACTTTTATATATGAAAGTACACTTTTTACTAACACAATATTTTAATTACACAATCACATGTATTAAACAAACTAATTATAAATCAGCGTCGAAATCAAGCCACAACACTAAACGCTGTCATAAAACTATGCACACAATCAAAGTTCAAAATTCTAAAGTAAAAAAGCAAACCAAACCAAATTAAATCCACACAATTACACTAAATATATATAATGTTCTAAAATAAATAGAGAATTTAAAGTCTTCAATTATTACACCTCTTCTTCAATGCTTTCTCCTCCTCTGATATCTCCCATAGATTGGTAATGAACATATAAGTTGTAGAAGGATCGGTATGGGAATTGATCTGTCAAATTTTCTTCGATCCACCCTTTTTCTTAAAACATCCGAACTAATACTGATTTAAAAGTTCCAGTGTGATCAAATTTTTTTTTCATTCTCCAATCTAGGTGATCAAAAAGGTATTTAAGATCTCCTACTGCATTCATAATACTTTGAAGTTCCCTTTTAATTTTCTTCAATTTCTTTTCCGAAACAAGCAAACTTCCAACTATTGGTTGGTATTATTGGAGTTGAAGCATGTGAAGATTGATCTATGATGGCTTCTAATACTTCATTTCCATTTCCATAACAATTCACATCTATAGGATTCATGGGCTCCCAATCTAATAAAGTCTATTCCCAACTTTCATATGGAGCTTAGGCATGACTACAAATCAAAAAGATGGTAGATGGATGCCCAAGTCCATAAATTGGTCCATTAGTAAGGATACCCATAATAGATTTAAATATAATAGACCCTATATCAATGGGTTTTTTCATTTGAATGCGGTAATTTAAGATAGCACATTCTTGGTAACTCAACTAATTTTCATAGTATGGAGTAATTTTGCAGCAATAAAGAAATGTCATTGCTTCAAAATTGGATTAAGTAATGAAGTGGAGAAACTAACATATCCTTGAACTCATATCTTCCACATATCACTTTCATCCGTCAGAAGATTATACACGTCTTGCATCAAATCTCGTGTAGGAATGAAATTTGAATAATCACAGATTGGAATGTTGTCTATCATATACAATTCATTAATCCTTGCAGGAGTAAATGGTACAACCTTACCTCGTACGAAGACAACACCTTGAGTTTGAGTAATTCCATGTAAATTTACATAAAACTCTTTCACCACAGGTACGACAATGACAACGACTTTATATATGCTTAAAAATATAAGTATTTAATACTACTGCTAAAAGATTTAATTCCTCGCCAATGGCACCAAAAACTTAACAATGGTTATAGATTCGGTAAAAATGTATATATATATATTATTCAATAATGGTAAAGTCACACTTATCAACGCAAGTATATGTATTGCTCAAGTAGTATAGGGCTCTAATGGAGTTTTATATATCGTTCCCACAGGTAGTAATATTAGAACTACGAACTAAGATTTTAGAAAATCGATACTTAATCACAACAACATAATTCAAATTGTTTATCTATCACTAATAGGCAATTGAAATAAATATATAATTTTAATAACTCTTAAGTAACTAATTATACTAATAAANACCTAAAATACATTATGCACTTTATTCTGTACCTAAAATAGATTGTAAGAGTGTTATTTAATGAAATGAAAGCAAAGGGGAAAGAGAATCAAGCCTATTCAGTATTCATTGTATTTTTCTCAAAACTTTGACATGGTATCAGAGCCAAACTTTTGCCCTAATCACCGATAGTCCTTTGAAGGACTATCAAAGGTTCTCTTCCCGCCAACCTTGTTGAGGGACGGGAAGGGAAGAAGGAAGATGGCATAGTGCATGGTAGATCTCACCCTAATCTCTGCAAAAGACCTGAAAAATGTCAACATCTTCACCCAAATGCGCGTCTACACCATCCTCACCATATCCTACGACGACCCACGCTTTTGGCAGTGCATCAGCCCCGACTGCGATGGTGGATAGAACCCTAATTGGAAAACTGTGATCCACTTCACCATCCCTGCAGGTGATCCCAGCAACCACCTGCTCTGCATCCTCCTCCGCGCTGATCAGGTAATTGGAGACCGCGATGTCGGCTTCATTCAAATTCCCCTGCGTGACATTATGACAACTAACAGTGATACTTGCCTTGTCAGCTACCAGATCCTCCACCCCCTTTCCGCAGCAGCAAAGCTGGATCAGGAACCAGTGTTTGCATATCCGCAGATGGGATAATACGCTACCCCGCAACTATATGGATACGGGACTCCGGCGATGCCGACGGATATGGTTACGGTCCGATGGGATATTTGGTTTCAGGAATGGGGCTGTTATGTTTATGTTATTGTTCATCCGCTTCGGCCTCTTGACCGAGTTTTTGTAAATCGACAAATACAAGAATTTGATGGTGCTACTAGAAGAATTAATTTCCAGCAACGACGTTCAAAGACTTAATCGCGACTATATAGATGTGTCTAATTTGATTAAGGTGTATAAATATATTATTCAATAATGTTAAAGTTGAATTTGTCAACTCAAGTATACGTATCGCTCAAGTAATATAGGGCTCTAATGGAGTCCTAGATTTCAATCCCACAGGGAGTAGTTAAATAAACGGACTAAGATTTTATAAAAAGTAATACTTCAATTACAACAACGAAGTTAAATTTGCTTATCTGTCACTAATAGGCAATTGAAATAATTATGTAATTTTATCTATAAAATAGCTAATGATGGTACGATTGTGATATATAAGAAAGCATCCTTCTCCTTATCAAGAAATTATAGTGAAATGGACAAAATGATTTAATTTAATTTATATTATGCCAAATAGGAGCATACTTATTCTTTACCCTTTGGTCCAGGCATAAAGAACAATGACTAATCCTATGCTTGGCTACTGATTCTGCGGCTAGGCTGTGAGGATACTGGCTCTCACTTTGAAGCTTCCACGTTCCCCTCACCTGAGGGCTAACATCTACACATCAGCACCCAAATGATGGGACCGAATTGAGGATTTTAGTCTGTCACTCTAAAATCTCCAATTCTATGCTCGATAATATTATTTTCCTATTTATTTGCACCCAAATTCCAAGGGCTTTGACCTCCTTGAATCCTGGATGTAATCTTCACTTTAGTTGTAAAACTCAATATACTTTAACAAATCAATTGGTCAGATTGAAATTAAATTAAGATTGAAGTGAAAAGATCATCACAATTTCTTAAACATTTTCATGGCTTCACCAATTCAAATCATCATTTCATAAATCTCGAGACAAAGAGAAAGACAGAGAAAACTACTCAGATCTTATGGGGAAAGTGCAACAAAACTCGGAATTCATATATAAATTCAAAGTCATATAAACTATAACAAACAAATAAACTTATCTGTAAATTCTCCCCAAGTAAACTCCTCAAATTTCCTCTGAATCTCTTCCTTTCTTTACAGCACACAGAAATCCTCTTCGAAATAGCAAGGAAGAAGAAATATCTCACTTTCCCTCCACTCTTACAATCTCTCGAAGAATTCCTCACAATCTCTTCACCCTAATGGAACCTTTCTAACCTCCAGGCCTCCTCTAGCGTTCTCTANCTCTAATTTCTCCCCAAATAAACTCCTCAAAGTTCCTCTGAATCTCTTCCTTTCTTTACAACACACAGAACTGCTCTTCGAAATAGCAAGGAAGAAGAAATATCTCACTTTCCCTCCACTCTTACATTCTCTCTAAGAATTCCTCACAATCTCTTCACCCTAATGGAACCTTTCTAACCTCCAGGTCTCCTCTAGCGTTCTCTTGCGCTCTCTCCCGTTCTCTATTTTTGGCCAAAATGTTCTTTTAAAGTTGTGGATGAGCTTTCCAAAGAGTTGCTTAAGCTTCCCTTCAAAATTTAGCCTTGTCCAAAGCTTGAGTAGGCATAACCGTCGATCTTGCCGTCGGCGGCCTCGAGGGGGCCGTTGGCGGGCTTCTGAAGAATTTTGTCCAGTAGTCTTTGGAAAAACTCGTCATCGGCTGGGTCGAGGGCGCCGTCGGCGACCTAGTTCAATTCTCCACATTTTGGTCCTTTTCACTCCAAATTCGCTCCTTTTTGCATCTTTTTGCTCCAATGACCCTAATTCATCATTCCTGCAACAAAACATCAAAAATACCTTTCTTTAAAGTGCAATAACATCAAAAATAGTATAAAATAGGTATGAAAATCTCAACATATTTTTCTATGGTCAAAATCCCCCAAACATAACTATTACTTGTCCTCAAGTAATTTTTGTATTACATAAAAGTTATGTCTACTGCAGTAAAGTTTTAATTCAGAAATACTATAAGTTTGATTTAAATAAATATCATGGTGAGATTTTCAAAAGAAATTCAAGTAATTGAATTAACTCTATAGCCACAAGATTATCTAGTTACCAAGTTTAAGAGTTCTAATCTTTTATTTATTTCAAGAATGACTATATGTTACAATATTAAGTCACATAGAATATCCAAAAGATAGGAACTTCATGAGAACACTACTAGTAAAAGACCTATTCCATAAATATAAGTTCAGGAATGTATTTAAGTTTTCCATTTAAAGTTCAAGAATATATTTAAGTTTTCCCTTTAGGTAGGTCCAGTGAAGCCAATTTTTTATTAGACCCATTAGGTAGGTCCACTGAAGCCAATTTTTGATTAGGCATATCCTCAAGCTTCTCCTCACTTTCATGGTAGGTCCAGTGAAGCTAATTTTTTATTAGGCATATCCTCAAGCTTCTCCTCACTTCCATATTTTTTTTCTTTCTTTTTTCTTTTTCATTTGGATTGCTTTCAATCATATANTAAAAATTATGATCTATTGTAGTAAAGTTTTAATTCAGAAATACTATAAGTTTGATTTAAATAAATACCATAACGAGATTTTTAGAAAAAATTCAAGTAATTAAATTAACTCTGTAGCTACAAGATTTATCTAGTCGTCAAGTTTAAGAGTTCTAGTCTTTTATTCATTTCAAGAATGACTATATATTGTAATATGAAGTAACTTAGAATATTCAAATGATAGGAACTTCATGAGAACACTAATAGTAAAAGATCTAATCCATAAATATAAGTTCAGGAATGTATTTAAGTTTTCCCTTTAGGTATGTCTAGTGAAGCCAATTTTTGATTAGGCATCTCATCAAGCTTCTCCTCACTTTCATATTTTTTTCTTTTTTTTTCTTTTCTCTTTTTCATTTGGATTGCTTTCAATCCTATATATTTTTCTTTTCTTTTCAAGGATTGTTACTTTCTTTCCTTTTTCAAGTGAGGATTACTATATCTAGATAGCCTTTAATGATTTTGAACATCACCTTTCTACNTCAAGTGAGGATTACTATATCTGGATACCCTTTAATGATTTTGAACTTCACTTTTCCTTCCCTAAATTTGAAGCTCAAAGCATTTCTTTACCTTATAAATATTTTACAGTTTTTACATCATTGAGCTCCAATCTTTTCTTCTCAAATGAATTTCCAGATTCTTAACACTTCAAAATATAGTTTCCTTTATTTTAAATAGTTAACTATAGTCTTATTCTCGTATACTAAATATNATCCTTTCTTTTTCCTTTTTCAAGTGAGGATTACTATATCTAGATAGCCTTTAATGATTTTGAACATCACCTATCTTTCCCTAAATTTGAAACTCAAAGCATTTATTTACCTTATAAAATATATCATAGCTTTTACATCATTGAGCCCCAATCTTTTATTCTCAGATGAAATTCTATATTCTTAATATTTCAAAATATAGTTTCCATTACTTTAAATAGTTCTTCTCAAATGAATTTCCTGATTCTTAATACTTCAAAATATAGTTTCCTTTACTTTAAATAGTTGACTATAGTCTTATTCTCTTATACTAAATATCTTAATCTACAAAATTAATTTTCCTTACAAAATCTAATAGTCTTATTCTCTTATACTAAATATCTTAATCTACAAAATTAATTTTCATTACAAAAATAATCCTTTAAATCTACCAAAATATTTAATATCTACAAAATATAGTTATCTGAATTAAATTAACTACATAAAATCATATTAATAATTTTTAAAAATATTTAAATGGAGAACATCTAAGAGTTGATCTTTTTCTTCCCTCCCCAAACTTAATTTTTTCAATATGAGATGATATAGGTGGAAAGAAAAATTCTAAATATAAATCATACCTCGGTAATTTAGGCATTTTCATCATTCTGGAAATTTTACAGTCCTTCTCAAAAGCTCTACTTCACCTGATCTATAACATTAGATGCTTTCTATACATATAAATCATTAAAGAATTTGTTGGGTAATGAAATTTTGAAATAATTATAAAATTAAACATTATACAAACATAATTTTTCACTAACACTTCCACAATACCAAATAAAACAATTAAAATTATAATGCAAAAAAGAAAATCACATCACATTACAGTTTAACAAATTTCAACTACCACACCAAATAATTATAACAAAAATTAAAATTATCCAATTACAACATGATAATAAAAAAGAAAGTACAGACACACAAAAATCAATTTCTATTACAAAAATTATAAAAAATAAAAGTAAAAGTAAAAGTACATCAACTATTATCGAATGTCAAAATCCCAAACTATATCTTCGTCTCCTTGGTCAGCAGATAGATTGGGCTGATACTGAGTATATCGGGGGCATTCAGGGAAAGTAACATCAGGCTCACCTCTATAGTGTCGGGCCTGAGCTTCATAGTAAGCTATCTTAAAATTTTAATGCCTTTTTAGGTACTAACTATCATAATCATGTCTACATTTTAAACCTCTAATCCTTTCATTTATTAGCTCTATATTGTTGACCTCATTTTTGGTTGAGGTTTAGTTTGTCCCATTTAGTAGCCTAGGGTCTAGCCATAGGACTTTTCCTGTTGACTATTCCTAGAAAACTAGATCTGGAACCCTCACCATTAGAAATTCTACCCTCTTCTTTACTCAACTTGGAGTTCCACATATTGCTCTCAACCTCTAAGTACTTAGTAGGTGGGGTCACTATGGGGGAAACTCGAGATGAGTCACCCTTAGGATTGCTAGACCTTAGGGTTGACCCTGGGTGCTGGACTGAAGCTAAGGCATTCTCTACACTCACAATCACTCACAACCCTGAACTCAAATCGGTTGACCTTGGGTGTTGGTCTAGAGCTAAGGCACTCACTACACTAATCTACACCCACAATCACTCACAACCCTGAACTCAAATCTAGCTAGATCCCTTGATCTTTTGGGATACTCATGTAGATGGTCCCCTAAACCTACTAGCCCAGCCTAGATCCCTTGATCTTTTGGGATACTCATGTAGATGGTCCCCTAAGATTTCTAGCCTAGAACCCTTGATCTTTTGGGATACTCATGTAGATGGTCCCCTAAACCTACTTGCCCTAGGGCTATGGTTTAGCTAAGACCACTATGTAGAGGACCCAAAATGGGTTTTCCATTGTTCCATGCTAAGTCCCTTGATCTTTTGGGATACTCGTGTAGATGGTCCCCTAAACCTACTAGCCCTAGGGCTACGAGTTTAGCTAAGACCACTATGTAGAGGACCCAAAATGGGGTTTCCTTTGGTCCATGGCTTATTGGTGGCGTTTTGTACCTCAAATCTACCAAAATACCCATCTTGGCCTTTTACCCCTAAAACAGCCCCAAATTACCAAAATACCCCTCTTTGACCCAAAATTCCAAAAATTCCAAAAATTCCCAGAAACTTCGAATAAATCACAAATATTCCTAATTTTATTTCTTTCAACTACAACATGACCAAATTTGGCCAATTTTACCATCTTCAACCAAAATCCCCAAATTGCCCTTTAAAGACTCAAATTTCCCCAAATCCAACTCAAATGTCGATCAATTTTATCTAAATTGACCCAAATCCAATCATAAACCAAATCATATCAACTCAAATGTCCATCAATTTGATCTCAATTGACCCCAATTACAATCCCAAACTCAAATTAACTTTTTTTATGACCAAAATAAACCAAATCCAAGCTCAATTGACCCATGATTGGAGCCCAATTTTGATTTGGGTCAAAACCCCAATATTGACCATAAGACCCAATCCAAGCTTCAATTGGTCCATGATTTGAGCCCAATTTTGATTTGGGTCAAAACCCCAATTTTGACCAAATTACCTAATCTCACCAAATTGAACCCATAGCCTAGTAAATTGGCCTCAATTAATGTTGGAAAATCTCTATAACATTCCTATACATCAAAATCAACCATCAATTAGCCTTAGTGAAGCCTCAAATCCTTTTGATTTTGGCCTAAATCCAAACTCCCCAAATTTAGCCCCAAATTGGCTAAGTCCCCAAATTTCACCCAATTGATTGTCTTAACCTCCAAATTGGCATCCAATTCATGTTGAAAACTCTTCATGAGGTCCCTATTGACCATTTACAACAATCAATTTTCACTTAGCCGAAGGCTAACCTAAGCTAGACCCAAGCCTAGTCCAACATGACCAAATTGATCTAATTTAGACCTAGCCCAAGGCTAACCCAAGCTAGACCCAAGCCTAGCCCAACATGACCAAATTGATTGAATAAAATTCCTTCAAATTGACCTTTCAATTGAACTCAAAACCACTTCCATCCTTCACCAAAGTTGTTCATTATCCCTCAAATTGACCCTCCAATTGAGCTCAAAACCACTTCCATCCTTCACCAAAGTTGTTCCCTATGATCATCTAAGGTTAACCCAAGCTAGACCCAAGCCTAGCCCAACATGACCAAATTGATTAAAGTTCAAAATTTTTTCAAATTGACCTTTCAATTGGGCTCAAAACCATTTCCATTCTTCACCAAAGCTGTTCCTTGTGAAATTGACCTTTCAATTGGGCTCAAAACCATTTCCATTCTTCACCAAAGTTGTTCCTTGTGACTGACCTTTCAATTGAACTCAAAACCACTTCCATCCTTCACCAAAGTTGTTCCTTATGATCATTTACACTAGATGAAACAATAAATTCAGCCAATTGACATGGATAACCTAGCCCAAACTCAATTTTTGGTCATTTGCACCCACTTGGAGCCATACACTAAATGTGATCTAACCACCTTAAAGCTACCAAATTAACTTCACCACAACCATTAGTTGGACCTAGTGACTAGTCCAAACACCATGAAACCACCTAAATCAAGCCATGGAACAATGTTCCCCCAAATTAAGGGATCTTATTTCCAAAAATACACATGCTTAAGATATCTTTTCCAAATCCAAGCACATTTGCATTAAATTGTTGTGATGGATACTTCTGGGTTCCCTGAGCTCCTAGCCACCTCCCCCTGGCCGGTCGGCCAGCTTAGTGGCCTGAAAAGCCCAAAACCAAGAGCCACTCCCATGGCACCTCACCCAAATCAAACCTAGAGGCCAGCTCATCCAAATCAAACTATGGAGCTCCTCTGTCGTCCACCTAAGCACCACAATGCACCCAAACTTATGCCCTGAGAGCCACCCCAAGGCCTTTTTTATAAAAACTCACCTCCCACGGCCATGGGACGTGTGCTAAAAATTTCTCAAATAGGCCTCTATAAACTTCACACAGAGCTTCCCTAAGATCCCCTCAGTGCATTCCAACCATTTTCCCTCACCCATTCCCATTGTCGGAGCTCAATTTTGAGCTTGAAACCCTGCCGGAAACCGGGACAGAACCCAATACACCTCCACACTCCACCAAACTTCAATTGCTTGTGCCCACACCTTCACAAGAGTGAAATAAGCCAGAGCCCCATATAATCCCCCTTCCACAGAGCCTCTACCATAGCTGTAGACCAACACCTAAAATCGAGCTTGGTCGAATTCATACCTAAACTTTACACCAAGACCAGGGACTCAATCCCTAGTCTCCTTGGACCCCAACGAACGTGTCGAGCACCTCTGATCGAAGCCTCCCTTCTCAGAGCAAAGGTATAAAACTCCTCCTCCCGAGCTTATTTTGATTCTTCATTTACTTAAGCTTGATTTCATGGTACATTAACCGTATGGATGTGTTCATCTCACTTACAAGAGTCCATAGGATCAAATCCGGGGTGATTTGGTTGATTCTAGGCCGAGATCTTAAGGTTTTAGTCTGGACGGGCACGAGATCATTCTATCGGGGATGATGACGGAGAGCAGTTCGATCAAGCGTGTATCAAATGGATGGGGGAGATCGAGTCGGACGGCACTTTAAGACATGAATAGCGGGCCGAGTCAGCAAGCTACGTGGACGGCAACGTCCAACCAGAGCGCGCCACGCATGCTTTCGGAGTCATTTTTAGGTTGACGTGGCACGCGCGGTTTAAATAAAAAAATATGTGTATTTTCTTATTTATTTAATCCCCAAAACTTCAAAAATACATAACTTTGTGTAGAAAAATCACAAAAAATAAAATAAAAGTACCCTCTTGCTCAGTGAACAGAGGAGAATAATGTGGAATATTTTTCATGTCCATTTGATGCATAAAATATTTCTAATTAATTAAATACTATTTGGAATCATTTGATTCTCCATGCATATTGACACATCACCTTGGCTTGAAATTTTGACATGTTGTAGCCTCTGTAGAGGGGAACATTCTCTGATTTTTCCAAAGTCAGATGAGGTCCCTATACAGAGATCCATATTTTTCAAGTTATTTCACATCATTTCCTTAAAATAATGATGGAAATTAGCATATTGGTTATTAAATCCCAAGAAAATTTTGGAAGGTCCATTATGACGAGAGAAACCTTTGAAAATAATTTTATGGGTCAAGTCATTTAAACATTCTTAAATTTTCCAAATACCAAATCACTAAGATGATAATTTTGAAAAATATAAACATTTAAATGACTTAATTTTCTATCTTCACTGTGGTTTATGATCCAGAGGACTTATCATAAAAGTTTCAAAATATTTTGAGTTCATTTAATAACTTAAATTGATTTTTAAAGATAAATATCACTCTTAACAATTAAATGATTTTTTAAAAATCAAAATATAACTCAAAAAATTATGAAACTTAGTTTTTTGAGTTC
>JXCR01141841.1:130102-144610 GCA_002079205.1 Phalaenopsis hybrid cultivar | reverse complement strand
GAATGGATAAAGTGAATCAGTTCAAATTGTATTGTGTCAAATAGGAGCATATATATTCTTTACCCTTTGGTCCAGGCATAAAGAACATTGACTAATCCTACACTTGTTTACTGAATTTGTGGCTAGGCTGAGAGGATACCAGCTCTCACTTTGGAGCTCCCACGTTCCCCTTGCCTGAGAGCTAACATCTACACTTCAGCACCCAAATGATAGGATCAAATTGGGGATTTTACTCTGCCACTTTAAAATATCCAATTCTACGCCAGATAATTTTATTTCCCTATTTATTTACACCCAATTTCCAAGGGCTTTGACCTTCTTGAATCTTGGATGTAATCTTCACTTTAGTTGTAAAACTCAACATATTTTAACAAATCAATTGGCTAGATTGAAAGTAAACTAAGATCGAAGTGAAAAGATCATCACGACTTCTTTAACATTTTCATGGCTCAACCAATTCAAATCACATTTCACAAATCTCAAGACAAGGAGAAATATAGAGAAACTACTCAGAACTCATGGGGAAGACAACAAAACTTGAAATTCATATATAACAGAAAAGTCATACAAACTACAACAAGTAAATAACACTTATCTCTAACTTCTCCCTCAGCAAACTTCTCAAAGTTCCTCTGAATCTCTTCTTTTCCTTACAGTACACAGAATTCCTCTTCAAAGTTCTCCTCGAAGTTCCTCTGAATCTCTTTCTTTCTTTACAGCACACAGAATTCTTCTTCGAAGTGGAAGGAGGAATAAATCTCTCACTTTCCCTCCACTCTTACAATCTCTCGAAGAATTCCTCACAATTAGACTCTTTACACACTACTAGAACCTCTCTAACCTCTAGACTTTCTCTAACACCAAGGAGCCCCCCTAATTTTCAGCCAAAATCTTATTTTAAAGAAGTAGAAGAGTTTTCCCAAGAGTTACCTAAGCATCCCTCCAAAAATCGTCCACATTCAATGCAACTTTTGACATAACTGTCGATCTCGCCGTCGGTGGCCTCGAGGGCGCCGTCGACGGGCCTTCTAAATTATTTAATCTTAAGTCTCGAGAAATTCTTGATGTCGGCGCCGTTAAGCTTGTTGTCGGCGCCCTAGTTCAAATCTTCACATTTTGGTTCTTTTAGCTCCAAATTCGTTGTTTTTTGCATTTTTTTATTCCAATGACTATAATTCATCATACATGCAACAAAACATCAAAAATACATTTCTTTAAAGTGCAATATCATCAAAAACAGTTTAAAATAAGTATAAAAATCTCAACATATTTTCCTTTGGTTAGACAACCGCAGACGTAGTGTAACACAGAACTTCCCAACGCCATTGCCAAATGATTTTACCAATCGGGCCAATAGGATTGATCACTGCATGACTAATAAGTTCTCTTTCCTTGATCAATCTCTTCTTCGTAATAACTTTATCGTATAATCCTTGTGCATCGAAACTAATAAACTTTTTTTTGTTGATAACTTCATACCTCAAAGTATTTCTCGAATTGGAAGCCATGGAATCTGAAAATAGGAAGTTACTAGGCGTCCAAGGATGTTTCTAGGCTTTTTTAAACTCGTCCCGACAGTTATTATGATGTGAAATCACGCCAAAACCCGCCAAAAGTCGTCTAAAACTATCCAATTGCACTCGACGCTGTCGGCGCTCCCGATTGGCTCTGCCTGTGCTGATGTCTGTTATCTTGGGCGCCGTCGGTGCCCATTCTGGCGTCGTCGGCGCCATTGGCCAAAATTATGATTTTCATTTTTTTTATTCAATTCGATTCCAAATTTTCTTCCAATACCAATATTTAACTTAATTTATAAAAAATACAATTGTGTAGGATTATTATTTACTAATATATAAGACACTTAACAAACTAAATACTAAAACATAGCAATATAAGTATGGGTTGCCTCCCACAAAGTGCTTGTTTTAATGTTGTCAGCCCGACATACCATTTGTTTAGTTGGGTTGACTTAACAGTAAAACTTCTTTAAATTGAGGTATGTGCCCTACATAATAATGTTTCAAATGATGCTCATTAACTTTAAATATCTTTCCAGTGTTAGGATCTTTAATAACAACAATTTCATAACGATAGACTTCAATCACTATAAATGGTCCTAATCATCTGAATTTTAGTTTTTCTAGAAACATGTTATGATTTTTAATCACAATAGTTCCATAATGATAAACTTTAATCACTTTAAGTAGTCCTAACCATCTGGATTTCAGTTTTCCTAGAAACAGCCTCAATCTTGTATTATATAGTAGAACTTCTTATCTAGGTTCAAATTTCTTCTTAACAATCTTTCGATCATGTCATATTTTCATTTTTTCTTTATAGATTTTCGCAATATCATATGTTTCATTTCTAATCTCCTCAAGTTCATTGAGTTGTAAAAACCTTTTCTCACCGGCATCTTTTAAATTAAAATTAAATTCTTTAATAGCCCAAAATGTTTTATGTTCCAATTCTACTGGTAAATGACATGTTTCTTTCAAAAATCAATCTCTATGGGGACATTCCTATAGGAGTTTTATAAGCAGTTATGTATGCCCATAATGCAGTATCTAGTCTAGCAGACCAATCCAATTTATAAGGATTTGCAGCTTTTTCTAAAATGCATTTAAATTCATGATTTGATATTTCTACTATACCACTAGTTTGAGGATGATAAGAAGTAGAGAATCAATGCATTATATAGTATTTCTTGATTAATTTTTTGATTTTCTTATTCCTGAATTGAGATCCTCCATCAGTAATGATTACTCTCGGCATTCCATATCTTGTAAGAATATTTTTAATTAAAAATTTAGAAACACTCTGAGCATCACATCTAGGCACAAAAATAGCTTCAATCCACTTAGACATATAATCAACAACAAGTAATATATATAAATTTCCAAATGAAGGCATAAATTGTCCCATAAAGTCTAATCCCCACACATAAAAAATTTCAACTTCTAATGTATAATTTCGAGACATTTCATCTCTTCTGGAAATATTTCCTACTCGTTGACATCTATCGCATGTTTTAATATATTTAATAACATCTTTTAAAATAGTAGGCCAATAAAATCCATCTTGTAAAATTTTATATGCAGTTCTATTTATTCTAAAATATTCTCCAAATTCAAAATCATATAATCTTTCAATTATTTGTTGAGTTTCTTCATAAGGCACACATCTTCTAATAATTAAATCTTTACATTGTTTATATAAATGTGGGTCATCTAAAAAATATTCTTTTGAATCATAGATAAACTTTTTTAATTATGGATTCTTGATATCAGGTGGTAAAATGTCACTTATAATATAGTTTACTATATCAGCATACCACTGTACATCCATTTCATCAATACTATATAAATGTTCATCAGGGAAATTTTCTAAAATTTCATTAGCAAAATTAGTTAATATTTCTATTCTAGATAAATGATCAGCTATTTGATTATCATTTCCCCTTATATATACCATGGTAAAATCAAACTCTTGCAATAGAAGTATCTGTCTAATTAATCTTGGTTTAACATCCTTTGTTTGCATCAAGTATTTAATAGCTATTTGATCTGTATGCATTATACATTTAGTTCCAATTAAATAAGATCAAAATTTATCAAAAGCATAAACAATAGCTAATAACTCTCTTTCAGTAGTAGTATAATTAATTTGAGCATTATTTAGAGTTTTACTAGCATAATATATAACTTTAAAAACTTTATCGTGTCTTTGTCCTAATACAGCCCCAATAGCATACTCACTAGCATCACACATTATTTTAAATGGTTTCTCCCAGTCAGGTGGTACTATTATAGGTGCAGTGATTAATTTTTTCTTTAATAATTTAAATGTTGTTATGCATTCCTCATCAAAATTTGTATCTTTTTCTAAAAGTTGGCATAGGGGTTTAGTTATTTTTAAAAAAAATTTATGTAGTGCGTGTAAAAACCAGCATGTCCTAGAAAACTTCTCACCCCTTTAACATTATTAGGAGGTGGCAATTTTTCTATAAATTGGATTTTTCTAGGATCTACTTCCATGCCTTTTCAGAAATTTTATGCCTAAGAACAATACCTCCTGCAACCATAAATTAACATTTTTCCCAATTAAGGACTAGGTTGATTTTTTCACATATCTCTAAAACTTTTTCAAAATTATTAAGACATAACTCAAACAAAGTCCCAAGTATAGAACTTTTGGATGCATTATTGATCGATCAACTAACTGAAGAGTTACAGCAGTAGGGGAAATCTCTCCCAAATCTAAACGTTTAAAAATTGATAAAGGCATAAGATTGTTACTTGCTCCTAAATCACATAAAGCTTTTCCGTACAACTTTTCTCCAATTGCACAAGGTATAATAAAACTATCAGGATCATTTAATTTTTCAGGAAGCTTTTTCTAAATAATAGCACTACACTCTTCACTAAGTGCAACGGTCTCATGATCTGAAACTTCCTTTTCTTGCTTAATACATCCTTCATAAATTTAACATAACTTGGCATTTGTTCCAAAGCTTCAACAAAAGGAATATTTATCGTTAACTTCGTAAGGATTTCCAAAAATTTTGTAAATTGTTTATCTTTATTATTTTGTTTCAGCCTTTGAGGAAATGGAGGTAATGATTTTTCTACAAGGCTCTATGTTTGTTCATTTTCCTGTTGATCATTTTTCATTTCTTTCTTTTCTTCATCAACTTCGATTTCTCTTTGGATCCTTGTTTCAACTTCTTTTCCACTTGTAATTGAATAGCTTTAATTTTCTCTTTACTTTAATCTTTTGGATTAACTTCCACAGTACTTGGGAGAATTCCAAAAGGTCTAATACTAAGTGCAGTAGAAATATGTCCTAATTGATTTTCAATATTTATAATAGCAGCCCCTTGATTTTGTATTTTATTTCTCATATTCAACATTACTTCTTACGTCGTCAACTTCTTTTCCTTACTTGTGAGTTAAGGTTGGAGTTAAATCCCGGAGGATAATAATGTCAAAAATTAGGATTTCCTTGATTGTTCAGATTTCTGGATGGATTCACCGAATTATTATAATTATTCCAACTAAAATAGTTAGAATAAGGATTGTTATTTCAGTTATTTATAACATTTAAAGTTTCATAAGATGATTGAGTACAAATAATCTGTCCTAGTGAATTCTCCTCTAATACTTGCGGTACTTGAGAATAAATCATTCCCATTTGATCAATCTTTTTAGAAATAGTAGCAATTTGAGATGCCAAAACAGACATTGCATCAGAATCATGAATACTAGCTACTCTCTTAGGATTTACCTTTTCGGAGGGCCATTGAATATTATTAGTAGTTATTTCTTAAATGAAAGAATATGCTTTATCAAAAGGTTTTTACATTAATAAACCACCCGCAGCAGCATCTATAATAGGTCTCAGTGATCCTACTAATCCATTATAAAATGTTTAGATTATTAACCAATCTAGTAAAGCATGATGTGGACATTTAGATCTTTAAATCTTTCTCAGGCTTCATATATCGATTCCTTTTCAAACTGACAAAAGATGTAATATCATTTCTAAGCTTAGCGGTTTTTAGGGTGGAAAATATTTAGCCAAGAATTTTTGTGATAGTTCTCTCCAAGTTATAATAGATCTAGGTGATAATAAATTTAACCAAGCCTTGGCTTTACCTCTTAATGAAAAAGGAAAAAAGTCTAAGCCTAACAACATCATTAGACACTCCGTCATATTTAAATGTGGCACAAATTTCAAGAAAACTAGCAAGATGTAAGTTAGGATCTTCATTAGGTGAACCTCCAAACTGATTATTTTGTACCATTTAAATAATAGCAAGTTTAAGCTCAAATGAATTAGCAGCAACATCAAGATTTTGAATAGTCGAATGAATTTCATCTGTTGTCAGATTTGCATAATCCTTTAAAGATCTTTGTCGATTTTCATTTATTGGATTATCTAAGTTATTTGCCATTTCTTGGAAACTTTTAATTTCTCTTTGTTGTTTTCGAATTTTTCTAATAGTACGTTCTAATTCTGAATCGTAAGGTACTATACCTTTATATCTAATATTTCACATAAACAAATAAAGCAAGCAAAGTAAAACATTCTAATAAAAATATTTCTTTTTGGATTTTTTTATTTTTTATTTTTATTTTTTATTTTTTTAATAATAATAATTTTTTTATTGTATATATATTATCTCTAAATTTCCTAATTTATCAAAACTATTTAATTTAACTATTACCTTCCCCACGCAACAGTGCCAAAAACTTGATTCAATATTTTTTATATGTAAGGATTTATGAAGTTAACGCCACTACTTCAAGAATTTAATCCCCGACAACGGCGCCAAAAACTTGATCCAACTTTTTGTTGTGATAGATTGTCTAAAATTTAATTAAATATAATCAATTAATATTTGGATTCTACGCAAGTATACGTATCGTTATCAAATAATAATGAACTTTCTATTTAAACCCCAAATATCGATCCTACGGGGAATGTTTAAATTGAATAAAAGAAATTTGCTAGGAAATTCGCAGAATGTAAAATAAAATCACTGTTACTAATTTCAATTGTTGAGATATAATCAAAATTAAACTTCTAAACTATTATCAAATCATATATGCAAAATTTAAAACACTAAATACTAACTTATTAACTATGTTTATGTAACGACTTATGTGAAAAAACATCTTTCCCACTACAATGAGGCTATGGTAAAATGAGATGAGATAAATATTCATAATATGTATTGTGCCAAATAAGAGCAATTTTAGTTCCCTACCCTGATATAATGCATAGAAAATTATTGACTCAGTGTTTAGTCCCTAAATCTGTGGCTAGGCTAGGAGGATACCGGCTCCCACTCCAGAGCTCCCACTTCCCTTCGCCTGAGGGCTAGCTCTCGCTTCATATTTTCAACACTAAGACTGACTTGAAGATTTTAGTCTGTCACCCTAAAGGTTCTCCAATTCTACGCCCAACAAAGAATATTTCTGTATTTATTTTCACTTAATTTCTTAAACGATGTTCTCTTTCATAGAATCAATTGTGATCTTTACCCTGTTGTAGAACCCATACTTCATTTCCTGGATCATATGTTTCACAACACATTTAACAATTCAATTGACCAGATCAAAAAGTAAATTAAGTTCAGAGTTGAAAAATCATCACAATTTATTTTATAATTTAATATTGATCAAAAAGTAAATTAAGTTCGGAGTTGAAAAATTATCATAATTTATTTTACAATTTAATATTGGCACATTCATATTATCTCTTCATTTCACCATATCTTAGAGTAGGGAGAAAGATAGATGCAAATACCCAGACTTTATGAGAAAGAAATAACGAAAACACAAATTTCATATATAAAAGAAAGTCCATACAACACTAATAAACAAACAATACTTATTTGAAAACTCTTTCTCAAAGCAAATCCTTTGTAGCCTTTCCTTAGAAATGCAGGAAGAAAATATCTCTCACTTTTCTCCGTCTTCAACACTCTTACAGAAAGTTTCACACTAAATCTCACCACAAAAACTCTAAACTATGAAAATAAAATCACTAATTGACTTCAATATGGAAGTGGAATAGAATGATGTTGTGCGAGAAATGAAAGTAGATGACGGAAAAACGTAGAGGAGCCAATTTTCTGATGAAATTCGGCCCCAAATAGAGCCCAAGGTTGGTTCTCCAAGAGGTACCTCAAAAAACTCTTCAAAAATTCATCCAAATACATCAAATCTTCTAGAAATGGGGTCTACACCACCTTTGGTACCGTCAGCGCTGATCTGGCATTGTCTTCGCTGAGTAAAAAATCCCCTCCATGGCATCCAATTCTCTGCTCACACCTTTCAAGATAAGAATAAAACCCCCAGCATGGCATCCTACTCTCAATCTTCGAGTTTATCACCTGAATGTTGATTCCCATCCTCTATAAAAACCTAAAATCTTATAACTCAACACCCACTCTCCAATCCCCAACGAGAGTTTCTAATCCTCGATGTTGATAAGATATTCACTTGCTAATTCCCCAACGGAAACAAATAGTACACACATTTCTACACCTTCTAGGTCTATTGACTTAGGAGTCTGTATTGATTTTGTTGATCTTATCGGTCAACGCCAATACGCGCAGTGTGCTTGCCTAGCACACCACATTTATTGAGGGTCCATTTGTTGACCTCACTTTTGGTTGAGGTTTAATTTTTCCTCTTTAATAGCCTAAGGTCTAGCCACAAGATTTTCCTTTTGACTATTCTAAGAAAACTAGAAATGGAACCCTCATCATTATAAACACTGCCCTTATTTTTACTCAACTTGAAACTCTACATATTGGTCCTAACCTCTAGCAATTTGTAGGTGGGGTCATTATGAGGGAGCTCAAGGAGAGTTCCCATGAGACTATTTGACTTAGGGTTGACCCTGGAGCTAAGGCACTCACTTTCACTCACCACACTCACTCTCACTCAATATCCCTCACGACCCTAAACCCAGTATTTGTTGACTTTGATCCCTTAAACTTTTGGGAGACTCATGTAAATGGTCCTCTAAACCCACTAGCCCTAGGCTAAAGTTTAGCTAAGACCAGTACATAGAGGACCCAAATGGGGATTTCATTGGTTCATGGCTCATATAGAGTGGTTGGCACCCTAATTCTACCAAAAATATCAAACTTGGTCTTTTGCCCCAAAATCCCCTAAATTACCTAGATACCCTAGGAGCCCTAAATTTGGTCAAAATTCCCAAATCCACCCAAAAAACCCAAATTTGTCCAAAAATCATTTCAAACCTTTTCACAATACCCAAGTTACCCAAAAATTCCAAATTTACCAAAATATCCTCAAAATGGCCAAAATTACAAAAAAAACCCTTAGCACTCTAAACTTTTCCAAAACCTCCAAAATCACTCCAAATGTCTCCAAAACCAATTTAAACCCTTTAATTGAATCAAATTTGGCCAATTTGACCATTTTACCAAAATCCTCAAATTGCCTTTAAAGGCCCAATTTTCCCAAATTTACCTTAAATGTCCATTAATTTGGCCCAAATTTCCCCCAATTTGAATCCTAAACTCTTTATAACAATATTAAACACCAAACTTGACCTTCAATTGGCCTTGGTAAAGCCTCAATTGCATTCAATTTTAACCCAAGTCTAAAAATTCCCAAATTTGCCCCATGTTGGCCATACATCCAAATTCCACCAAAATTGACACCCAATTTATGTTGAAAACTCTTAATGATGTTCCTATAGACCATTCTCAATAATAAACTTGGACTTATCCCTACCTTAGCCCAACCTAGACCCAAGTTTAGCCCAACATGCCAAAGTGACCAAAATTCCAAAATCCATCAAATTAAACCCCCAATTGGACTCAAAATCATTTCAATCCTTCACCAAAAATCTTCATTACAATCATCCACACAATATTAATCAATAAAATGGGCTCAAAGTCATGATAAGACCCACATTTAACCCATGCATCAAAATTGACCTAGCCATGTCAAATTGACCAAGGCAATATTTCTACAACCAATTTTTTAACCCTAATGACAAATCTAGACTCACTTAACCAACCCTAGATGAGCCACAGAACAAAGGTCCCCTAAATCAAGGGATTTGTTTCCTAAATTTCTTAATCCCAATATATCTTTGCCAAACCCCATCACCAGCCCAAATTAATGGTTGTAACAGATTCCTCTGGCTCACCTGACCTCTTAGCCACCTCCCCTGGCTCTGTCGGCTGGCCTAGTCATCGGAGCACCTCAAAACCTAAGGCTACCATCCCTAAATCAAACCCAATCTCAACCCTAGGGGCCAGCTCACCTTGATTAAGCCTTAGATCCTCTTAGCCCACCACCTCAGCAGACTTTTGCACCTAAGGCCAAGCCTTGAGCTCCACCCTCCGGCCATGGCTATAAAATGGCCTCTTCAAGGCCAAAGGAAGGGTGCTAAAATTTTCTCAAGAAGACCTTTCAAATTGCTCCCATAGCCTCTTTGAAACCTCCTCAGTGCAACCCAACCATCTCCTTGCCCTCATTTTCCTTGTCGGAGCTCAGTTTTTTAGCTCAAATCCTTATCGAAGATAGGACATTCTCCACCACGCCTCCACAGTGCACCAAATCTCAATTAAACTCACCCACACCTTCACCACAGTGAAAGGGAAGAAGGTCCATCAAAGCCCCCTCACAGAGAGCCTCCACACTAGACTTTAATCAACACCCAAATTTGGCCTTGATCAAATTTAGGCCTAGACCTTTCACCACAACCAAAGGCCCAATCGCTAGCCTCCTTGGAATGTGCCAAGCACCTCTGATTGAAGCTTCCCTTCTCAGAGCAAAGGTATTGAACTTTCCCTCTTCCTGAGCCTATTTTGATTCTCCATGTGATTAGGGTTAGTTCAATGGCATGTTTAGCGTATGGATATGTTTGTTTCACTTAGACGAGACTATAGGATCAAACCTGAGATCATTTGGTTGAGAAATGAGGGAGATCTTAAGGTTTTAGGGTCAATGGTCACGGGCTTTGGCTATCGAGGACAATGACAGGGAGCCATTGGATGGCACGTGTATCAAACAGACGGGTGAGATGAAATCGAACAGCACTTCAATACATAAAGTGCGGGTCGAGTCAGCGGCTACGTGGATGGAGTGTGCCACCCAGAGTGTGCCACCCAGAGCTTCGGAGACTTCGTAGGTTGACTTGACGCTGTGTGTTTGTATAGAAAAATAGTGATTTTTCTATTTATTTAAATACCCATAAATTTGAAAATCATATCTTTGCACAGAAAAATCATAAAAATAAAAGAAAAATACCCTGGTGCTTAGTGAACAGAGGAGACCAATGAGGAAATGGTTTGAAGTTTGTTTGATGCATATTTTAATTTTAATTAATTAAATATTATTCTAAGTATTTTGATTCTCCATGCATTCAAGTATTTCACCATGGCTTGATATTTTGGCATGTTGTTGTCTCTGTCATGAGAGATATTCCTTGATTTTTCCAAAGTCATAAAAGACATCTAGACAGAGATCCATATTTTCAAGTTTATGTCTATCATTGCATAAATTAATCATGGTAATTAGCATGTTGCTTAGAAAAAAAATCCAAAAAAATTTTGGTAGGTTCACTGTGACCAGAGAACCCTCGAAAAAATTTTTCATCAGTCAAGTCATTAAAAACACACATAATTTTCATAAAACGCTATGATACAAAGAAAATTAATTTAGGAAAAATAAACATCTAAATAACCTAATTTTGATTCTCCACTGTAATTTAAAGTTCAGAGGATTCCCCATAAAAATTTCAAAATATTTGGAGTTCATTTGACAACGTAATTTGTTTTTGGGAGTTCTCTGTGATGAGAGAGATTTTTTAAAATATAACTTAGAAAATTATAAAATTGGTTTTGGGAGTTCTCTGTGATCAGAGAGATTTTTTAAAAATAAAATTGTAATTAAAATAAATTTTTCATTTTTAAGCATATTTTGAATATTTAAATAATAAAAACTGATAAAAAGCATAAAATTAATAAAATTCATGAAAATGGTCGAAATTGTTTCCTAAGCACTTAAGAGCAATTGAATATTTTTCCTAATTTTCTAAGTGAAGACATTGAGTTTTGAACCTTAAAAATAATTTTTAAAGGTTAAAAATGGATTTTCCTTAATTTCTCACTAAAATAAGTCTGATAATTCAAAGAAAAATCATAAAAATATGAAATTTTGTTTTTTTGGTTTCTTTGACCTCACAGAGATTTAATAAAAATGAACATTTAATTTTCCACATTTCAAATATTTTATAATTAATTAATACTCCATAACTTAAAATAATTCTAATAATTCAAATAAAAAACAAAAAATCATGAAATTTGGTTCAACTTGTTCTCTAGTCTAATTCTATCTCCTATAAAAATTTCAAGTGATTAGGCTTTCCCTTGGTCAAGTTATTAAATTTTCTTTGAAAAATCCTAGTTTTGCATGTAAATAATCATGTAAATTAAATTAAATTTTGATAAATTGCATTTTCACCTCTGATGTCTTAATTGACTCATGAGTGAGGTAGGATAAAAATCCCAAAGTCATTTGAATTAAATTTGATGAATTACGAAGTTATAAAGTCTTAGGGGAAAAAATGCAATTTTGAAAATCTAGCATTAATTAACATTTAGGCTTAATTCAAGAGGGTAAGATAGGCAAACTTTGATCTCAATTAACATGTTAAGATGATTGAAACATAAAGAATTAATTAGTAGAAACTAATTTCACTTTTCTTAATTAAAGGATAAATTTACAATTTTCTAAATTTCTTAAAGCATTAAGATTTGGAGGTCTATTAAATTAAATGATCCTAGACTTAGGGGTATGATTTTAGATGTTAATAACTCACTAATTTAATACCCATATTCGGTGTTTAAAAGACATTCAAATGTTTTGATAATGAATTATTATCACTCAAAATTCAACTTCTTTAAAAAATTACTAATGTGTCCACCAAGGTCGTAAGGGCTTAGTAATGCCCTAAGCTAAATAAAATTTGGTTAAATGAGGATTAGAAAAGTGAATGTAACTAAAAGTTGAACACCTTTAAAACACTACAAGCCTAAGTTAAAGCTAAAATTGGCGAAGTGTCTTAATAGCATTAACTTTCCCCTTTTATAGGTCTTCACCCACATAATTTTTAAATTAAATGACAAATGATAAATACCCTACTCTTAGAGATAATTGAAACATTGATATTCACTGAACACTAGAGGTATTTACAAGATGAATTATTAAGCAACATAATAAGTTTAAATGAGCTTGAGATTTTTCATCAGGGGGTGAGAGGGAAGCATGGACCTGCTTTTTTCTACCGAGCTTTTGGATACCTTAGAGGTCTACTAAGCTTAGTGTTTTGCTTAATGAAATCATCCTCAGATAAATTAATAGTGGTTCACCAAGATATGATTTAGGATTTGGTAGATCACCAAAACCTTATTTTCTCAGTTTACATTAAATTCTTTTAACATATAAATACTCTCACATGCATTTTTTAGTTTTAGTTGAAGATGAAGGGAAGACCATCTATTCACGCTTTTATTTTACCTACATTTCTAGTTTCTCATACTTTACTTTTTAGTATGTTACTGTACTTACTCACATGCATTTATGAATAAAAAATACAAATCTACATGTTAAACAACGATGTCACCCTGCATGAAAACTAAAACTGCTAGGATAACCGCAAAACCAAAACCAAAACTAAAATCAACCAAGATAAAATTCACCGCCACAAGATTCAAATTATAAAACAACTCAAAATTTAATCACAAACATCACAAAATAACAATTTTAACTAAATTAAGACGTCTCTATCGGATGATCGGGAATCTCTCGGAGGAGGTAACCTACGGTTGCTAACGAGGCTTCCCACGGTCTAAATGAAAGTATGGAAATCATTAAGTTGAGTTTAGTAAATTCATTTGGACTAAGTAAATCCAATAGAAAATAGTGGTACCGGAACGAGGGAACCGTAGGATCCTAACCGGTGTTGCTCTAATCAACTTTAATATGCCCCATAACATTTAAAGAAATATAACCATAAGGACATCTGATTTGACATCATAACTTGACACACTAGAAAACTTAAACTCGTTAGGGCAAGGAGTTTGGTGCTAGCATGGTTGACAACACGATCATCTTCAATATTAAAACACATCTACATCAGCTAAACTAATTTCTTTCCTTAGAATTAAACAATCAAGTCATAGGACTCAGGGTAGTTCGCATATGCAACATAAACCCTCACCTTATCTTTATGCCTTTGTACAACTCAACTGTACTAAGCCCTAACTCATCTTAGGATTCCGAGGTTGTCATTTGTCATGACCTAAATCCTCAATCTTCTTAGATATTTGTGTGATCGTTTCACACAAAAGTAAGCCCTAACAAATAAAATTGACAGGATGAAACACTAAAATAATTTTTCCTCAAAACTGAAGCCAAACAATAGGATAGACTGGGAAGTCACTGAGGTTCTCCTTCAGATCCGTGGCATCCCCTACTTCTTCCTCCTTTGGATTCGACAAATAATGTTCCAAACTTGAACCATTCCCCTTTCACACCTCTTTTTCTGATTTCATTGAAAAGTCCCATCCTTTTGACCTCTTTGAAGATAATATTTTCTTAATTTTTATTGAGAGTTTTCTTAGGTGACTTCAGTTATCTAAAATGTAATTAACTATATGGCCTTGCCCTTATAGGAAGCTTGTCTGAACCCAGCTTAATATGAACCCTATTTAATTCTTCATATTAAATAGGGGAAATTGTCGGCAAATAAAATAGTTTCGCAGAATAACGGATGTCATATATTTCTTAGTTTATTTGATCAATCCTCACCCTCAAGACTTGTGTTTATCCTTCGGGATAGATACAGGGTTTAAGGTATAGTGCACTTTCATTTAAACTATGAAAAATATGGGGCCAGTTTGACTTCATATTTTTCTAAAACTTATATATATATATATATATATAT